>JAGVSP010001658.1:0-39707 GCA_022494985.1 Micrasema minimum
GGAAACCACGGAATCTACATCATATTTGGAGTCGATTTTGTAGAATTTTATTTTTATTTGTCGCATAGTTTTTGAGAAAATTGAGTAAGATGTTTTTGATAATTTTTTACCAATTGTTTTCACATAAATATAACAATATTTACAATTTGACATCTCAACAGAGACGAGAAACTTGGAAGGGAATATGGATATCTAGGCGTTTACAGGGCTTATGACCTGTCATTGGCTGGGTTAAGTGGCCACTTTATGTATTACAACATTCCCCATTTCACCTAGTATTTGATATCCATATCTGCCAATATACAGTAAAATGGCGCGATGCTTCACATGTGAACTCTCTGTCATCCATTGAGAAAATTGCTAAGCATTTTAGCAGAAACCTTTATGATTGCAAGTGAGATTCTTACCGAATTATATCACCTACTAGGAAACGCCTGAAGATGAATCTTCAATTTGTTTTGCTTATAACTTTTACCAGCTAATTTTTATAAACAACATTTTGAGTGTGTGTCCAAATACTTGTAGACAAAAACTGGATTTCACCCATTACGGGCTAATAATTACAATTTGACATCTCAAATTATTAGCCCGTAATGGGTGAAATCCAGTTTTTGACTACAAGTATTTGGACACACTCAAAATGTTGTTTATAACAATATTTATTTGAAAGTGAGTTTCACACGAAATATTTCTATGTGATACGTTGGACTGGCGCTGAAGCGTAAGACTGATCATCTTGCCTCCATGAAACAAGTGATCAAGATTCACTGCACTTGGTGTACCAATGCAGTGCCCAATGCGCCATTGGGTGCGGATAAGGGAGAGTTCCTAGTACCTAGAAATACTTCGGTTCGAGATCAATAGGCATTTCAGTTCAATCTCAAAAATCGGCCCTAGTTCATAAGAGGAGCCATTTCTACTACTATCACTTAAAATATTATTTCTCGGTCTGATTAATTTGTAAGGACAATTAGAAAACGTAGCATGCCTTATTTTGCCCAAAATTCTTTAAAAAATACGAGTTAACGTAAAAATATGTAGGTATACCCACATAAACATCGACAAACAATTTTTCGAAGCGTGTAATAATATAAATATTGTCGATGTTTTAGCTATATTATGTACATATTTAAAAAGTTTATTGGGAATCATTAAAAAAAAATGGTTCCGGCCGGGATCGAACCGGCGACCTTCTGCGTGTAAAGCAGACGTGATAACCGCTACACTACGGAACCGCTGTAACACAGGGCAAAAATTAACAAATTTAAGCTTTATTTAAATAATAAATAAATTTACATTCAAATCAAATACGAATTAAAGGGTTTTATGAAGAAATTGAAACAACGTGACTAAAAATTCAATTTGAATAGGTTTCCTACCTAACCAAAAATTGTAACAAAAATCAATACCTACGGTTACGGTAGGGTATGAGCAGTGGTTTGGTTCCATGATGAAATTTAGCAAAGACACAAATTTAACGAAGCGCCGTTAATGGGTTCAAAAATCTATCGCCGGATGTCGCTGCACCACATAAAATTCTTATAAACTATAACTAGAGCGAAAACTTTATACCTAGTGAATAGCTGATCTATACAATATTATTACTATTAAGTACTTTACCCTCCAAACTTCATTGACTTTACAGTCCAAAGAATCTAAAATCTTTCGTTTCTAACCCTTACATTTACGAACCTATTTAATAAAATTTACGAACCATGCTATATTATAATATAAATATATTGTGAAAAGTAAATCAAATTTTTTTTAATGCAATTTTATAAAAGTAACAGTACAAAAATTTAATAGGTCACTCATTAGCAAATAATAAATAGATGCCCGTTACAGGGTGAAAGCGCTAACTGGTCAAAATAAATAAAAGTGGAAGTGTACCAAGTATTTTTTATTTAACTTTAATTAGTTATGTATTAATAATTTAAATAAGTAGGTATCAAATGAAGTAGGTAATAATAACAGATCATGGAAAAAGTATTTTTTCTTTGCTATCGATATCCTACATTTACAAATTAATTTTATTGACTCTGATAGGCAGAAGTAAACATGAATGTCAAAAAGAAACGTTTTTTTGATATACCCTCTCGATAATCAAAATGGAAGGCCATTGTTATTTCACGGTTTCCCATCCATTCGATTTATACTGAACGAAAAACAAACTTTGCTTCCGGCAAGGGTAAAGTTTGATCAAATGTTTTATTAGCTATGATATTTTATTATTATGACATATATCGACTATTTATTGGACAAACAACGTAACTTCAAAGTATATTCAAAGTGAGTAATTATGTAACTGTAGATATGATATATTATCGTATATGTAAGTGCAATACCGCGTATGAGCCATACGCACTAAAATAGTTATATATTTTTGGTGATTTTAGTTGAGAGCCAGAGAAAGGTCGGTTGTATACAGAAAGGGCGGGTAATATGGATACCTCATCTAGCCGCTTTATTTTTAACCTAATAACAATGGTATCATTATACAAATGTGCATAGGGCACCAACTTGCTTTCTCAGTTGATCGTAACAGAGCTCAGAGTGCGGAAATGTCTTTGCGCGGCATTTAATGGATTTTTCGATCGCTGATTATTATGTCTGTTATACAGTTAAGTTAAGTTTAAATACTGTTGTGTTACATTGATTGTTACATCGACCGCTATTTAAAAACATAGGTATATAGTTTGTACTTAATGAATGTGCTTTTATTCCACTTTTTTGTTATATACAGCCCAAAAGTTTTTTAAAAAGTTTGCGAGTTCGGGCATTATTTCATGAACGCCACAAATCTGGATGTATTGAAACTAAAATATTCACAAAACTTCATACAATACTCGAAGCCTTCACAGGAGTCACCAGTTTTATTAGTTTTAAATGGTTATGTGAGCTACACTAGAAACATTGAAAGCGCTGGATCTATCTAGAAAATACCATGTATCTATGCATCATTGCAATATAACCGCACCGCATTCTAGCCTTAAAAATAAACCACTCGACAAAAGTTTTAATACGCCCTGTTTCACAACTGAGTATTGCACAAGTATTCACATAAGCTGAAGCCTGGTAGGTACTTCACGATAATGAAGAGGTGTCTTGACGTCTTGACTGACCCCTCTTTAAGAGTATTTATCTTCTTTTGAAGTTGATGTGATTTTCCTTGCAATATTATCTAGGACCAAGAGAGCATGTAAAAATATCAGAAATTGTTCAAACTTCGTAAAAAATAATAAAAGTTGTGTTCGATTGAGAACTGTGGATGTCGCAAACATCTGGACCATCAATCACACAAATTGACAGACTTTATCTAACGACTTTCTCGATAAGTAGCAACTATGAACTAATCAATTTATTTCCAAAGATATAGATAATATCTTAACTTTGTGAGGAGTGAGCTTAACTAGGAAACTTAGGAAGTAAAGAAAGTGTGAGCCAAGACAGAGTGATGTGGTGTTCTATCCTCTCTACCTATTAAGTAAATGGCGTGAGCTTTGGTAGCCAATTTATAGTAAAACTCACAAAGTTATATTTTTTTCTAGAAATTTGCCTAATGTTTTGTTGCTAACGAATAACGAAAACATTAGACGAACTCTGAGAAAAAAAAATGGTTTCATGGTGTTTTAATAAATTTGTGACGAATTTTCGACGAACAAATAAATAAAAATAATGAGCGCACACAAAATGTGGCTAAAAAATGGGGTTTTAAATTTTTTTAACGGAAAAGTAAGATAATAAATTGAAAAGTGGCATACTCTGGAATTTATGTGCTTTTTAGTAACGAATTATTTATATTTTGCCGTCATCTTTAATTATCCCGATAATTTAAGAAAAAAAAAAAAATAAGGGATTTCGTTTTTTTTTTCATAGAAATTTATAACGTTTTTCGAAAATCGGTGCTATTTCCCTGGAAAATAGTTTTTTCGAGGCTTTGTGGCAGCCAACAAATCCGGAATATGATTTTAAACACCTAAATTTCTAACGCTGGAGCTTTCTACGGTGAAGCCTTAAAGTTTATTTGATCGATAGTTAATGCACATTTTTCATTACATTATTTGCCAAAGCGAAGCCGTATTAACGTGACAATAATTTTCACTTGCATTCGTATGGCCTCTACAAACGTTCAGGTGTGGGAGGTAAGATCTAGGGGCATCAATTTTACAAATAACAGACCAGATAATATCTGATGTAATTTATTGTTGATCTATTCATATAAGTACAAATAACATAAAATTTTTCGAAAATATATCCCTTTTAGCGTCCAGAACTCCATTAGTAGGGTAAGAAATTAATAATGAAATTATTACTGTTTCATAGTTTCAATGGTTATCCACAAAACTAACTACTGGATTATCCTTGGCAGTATTGGGTTTTTTTAATCAACGTATAAATTAAAACAAACTAAAAATAAACGTTTTGAATGTATACAAATACTTGTAGACAAATTACTGGATTATACCCATTGCTGGGCTGATATCGAATAATATTAATATCTTAAAATTTACTTGTTAAAAAAAAATATATAAAACAAAAAAAAACAAAAATTGGAGAGACATCTTCAGGCGTCTTCTAGTAAGTTATAAAGTTTAGTAGAGCCTTACCTACACTAATAAATATGATTGCCAAAAAAATGCTTAACAAATCTTTTCAACAGATGACACCGCTCAGAAAATTTAGGTAATGCGGAATGACGTAGACGAGTTCAATATATATCAGTTCCAAAATTTGTCATATATATATAGAATGGGGGAATGTTGTAGTACATCAAGTGGCCACCTAACCCAGCCAATGACAGGTCATAAGCACTATAAAAGCCTAAATAACTCACATTCGCTTCCAGGGTTTCTCTGTCTCTGTTGGGATTTTCAATAATAAAAATAAACTTATTAAATAATTCTAATGATATTTTTTAATATTAATATTTTAAAAAAACCTTTTTTACTATCATCTCCTCTAGCTACTTCAGAACGGATACATCCCTATTATTACTAACTTTTATTTATTTTTTATTATGTACTTACGTACTTAGGTACTTTATTAATACATTTATATATGCCGTATTTAGACAGTGCATTGAACTGAAACAAATATTTTTTCATGTACTTATGGATTATGTCTTTGTTGTTGGTATTTGTCCGCGTTTTTTGTCTATGTAAATAACAGGATTGTGCCCGTAAAAAATATACTCTTACTGCCCCATGTTCCAAAATTTGGGGGCATGTCGTCCCAATTAATGCGACCTTAACCCGGGAACTGCGTACTGGCTACAATCTCGAATATCAATTTACCGTTTCATTTGTAAATAATACCACTTCCGATATGATCATAACGAAACCATTCTCATTTCACCTTTCTTGCGAACCAACAAACTGAAAAAAATAACTCATTATTTTTTCAGCATAAAAGAGTTTCAATATTCGGGCGAAGTTAATGATTTTTTTTTCAATTTGGCTTTTTAAATTATTTTAGAAATGTAGGTACCTACCTATTTCTCAGTACGTTTTTATAAAGTAGGTTTATTTGACTTTCAGAAATGATATGTCTTTCATTATTCTGATTAAAATTATGGGCATTTTAGCCGCGTTTCTATGAAATATCTACTTCGTTACAAAAAAAAAATTTCTTCCTTCGAATACTTCTATGTATTTATGTAGCTATAGATTTTTAAAGTACCAAAGTGAAAAATAGATTGACATTCGTAAAATTCTCTCAGTAGGTACGTGCTTTAAGCGTTTCCAGAAAATTTCTTAAAATGTATGTACTTACCTATATTTTAGTATTTTCAAGGCTCTATGCTGGTAATTAGTTGACAGTTTAATTCAAATCTATAGGACGCAGACCTGACTTGGAAAGACGCACGTGAATTGGCGGACTTGATGATGATGCTGATAATGATAATGATGACGATGATGACGGTGACAGTGATGATGGTGATGAAATTGATGATGCATTTATGTTTGTAATGCAATAAAATTAATGTATCTTCTTTTCCAAAACCAACAGACATTAACATAATATTTTGCCATTAAATATCAAACGTAATAAAACGCTAAAAATAATGTTGTAACATATTATTCGTAAATGCCATTGCCGAACTTATTACGCCAAAATGGGTTTTGTATTGAATATTTAATATCTTGAATAATTTGTGTATTCCGAGCTGTATCATTTGCAGGGTTTATTATATGGGTGTGTGAATAGAAAATATATTTCAATAATACGACAAAACGTAGCATTTGAATTATTTTTCAATAATTCATAGCATACAGTTAGGTATATCTGTCTAATAGTTCAGTGGATAAAATGATAATTATTATTATAATGGATAATTTATATAGCGCCGTTTTCGTATAAATATACCTCAAGGGCGCTTTAAATATTGAATTTAACGGCTCGGGAAATTTAAAGTGAGTGAAAAACTCAATTTCTGAGTAGAAAATACCATTATCAAAATTAATCAAAAGATTTTGAGAACATATAATAAGTCTTAAGTTTCTTTCGAAACATCACTTCACTCTCACAGTTGCGCACTTCTGGTGGGAGAGCATTCCAAGCCACAGGGCCCGCAACCGCAAAAGCGCGCTTTCCAAACTTTGTGCGCTGATTACGGATCGGTACTTAAAACCCTGCCTATAGCTGTAGATGTAGCTGATCGAAGTGTGAGACGTCTTTCAGCTAGTTCATCTGGAATGCAAAGCTCTTTTAAATACTCTCGAGAGGCATTATGCATGGGCTTTGTAACAGAGTTTGTATTCTACCCTTTGTGGAAAGCGCAGCCAGTGCCTACAGTATGCATTAGGTATATAAATGTTTTACATACATAATTTTAAATAAATAATTTACAAACTAAACTAATTGTAATGTTTTAAATATATAAGTCTAGGCGTTTTATGATATTTTTTGCCTCTGTGTTTTTATTTCCACGTAGCATTTAAGTTTTAACGATCGTATCTCAATGATTAAATAAACCAATTGAAAAACTTTTTTCGTTTTATTTAATTGATTTATTTCAAAGTTTCTGTACAATGGCGGGTTTGTTGCTAAAAAACAATATTTTCAACCAACCAAAAACAGGGTGGGTCAAGTCTACTTATTCACACCTATTAGATTGGTGGCAGATAGTACCTACTTGTACACGATAGATGTATAGAACAAAAAAAACATAATGGATTTACAAAAAAAAACATTTATCAGCGATATTCTAGTGTCATTTAGGTCACAATAAGTGGAAATTTGTAAAAGTATTTTACTGTCAATCAGTGGGAATATGTAAAAGTATTTTACTGTCAATCAGTGGAAATTTGTAAAAGTATTTTACTGTCAATCAGTGGGAACTTGTAAAAGTATTTTACTGCCAATCGGTAAGAATTTTTAATTTCTTAATTTCTTTGTAAAGTATTTTACGTGGATACTTCACAAAGCGTGGTAGAGCTGTCAAAATTCCAGAAAAGTTTTTACTCTCTCTGGATTATAGAGGTACAGCATAGAAATGGGCAAAGCTGTGATTAGTTGGACTTAAAAATCTTAACGAACTGTATAAATTTCGCTTTTAAATAGCTATTTGATTTTTAATTATTTTATTAAACCCAACCTATCTTAACCTACTGTATAAATTTCATAACCTATTATAAAGGATATTGATTTTAAATAGCTATTTGATTTAAATTAATTTATTAAACCCAAACCTGACCTACTGTATTAATTTCATAACCTATTATACTATGGATTTACCATAGACTAGTCCTCATAAAAATTACCACGCTTTGTGAAGTATGCCCTATTTTAGTCAGTCAGTTTATCAGTCAGTCAGAATAAGTAAAAAGTGTTTTATTTTGCCTCCTTGAAAGTTGATGAAAGTAATATCATTATTCCGACCACAAAAGAAAATATATCATGTTTCAATATCATGATTAAACATCTAATATTTACTGCGGAAAATGTACTATGCATACCTATATATTATTTATTTGTTGAAATAGAATAATGTTTCTGGTGTAGGCGTTAATGATATTGAGTAATATAATCTACAAAACTTGTTGATGAAATTCTTTATCGAATTCAATTGAAATTGGATACTGCTGGAAACATTTTTCTCAATATTCATTTTAGCCTACTTACTTCCGAAAAAATATTGAATATTTTGTTTGATTTGGTCGGCCAAGATGACATTGGAATATGCCCCTAAAGGTTATCAACACGTCTCTTTTCTGCTTGTTTTTCCCACGGACCATTTAGAAAATCTAAAAAGAGATTTCGGGAAATTGATAAAGGTACTGATAAGATTTTTTTACCATATTCACTCATTCATTTATTTATTAACAAAAAATATTATACTACTACTACTCTCCCTTATCCGCACCCAATGGTGCATAGGGCACTGCATCAGTACACCAAGTGCAGTGTATATATGATCATTTTGATTTCATGAAGGTAAGATGATCAGTCATACGCTTCAATACCAGTCCAAGGTATCACACATGAAATATTAATATGAAAATCACATGTAAATAAATATTTAATGTTGACCCCCTACAGGAATCGATACAAAAAAATTATTATAAAATAGTTAAAAACATTAATTTGTCCTCTTATGCGTTGATTGTTCTTTTTTGCTGGTTATACGACGTGTCCGATAATCTCTGATAATATAGAAGCTGAGATGATCAGTCAAACGCTTCAGTCACAGTCCGAGGTCCCATAATAAGAAAAACGTTTTCAAATCTATATACAAAAAATCTGTATACAAAAATCTATAATTAAAAAGAAGAAAGAATGTCAGAATGTATGTATGTATGCATGTATGCACGTGCATATATGTATGTATGTGTATATTATAAAATATATACTTTTTTTTTTTTTCTAATTTGTTAATTTATTGTTTTTATTGTTTTTCTTTTTGTTTAGTTTAGTTTTATTTTTAATTTTTATATACTGTAGAACCTTATGACAAAACTTGTGTTAGTTTTATAAGGGCTTCTGTAAAATTATTTCTTAGAATAAAAAAATAAAATAAAAAAAAGACAGAGCTACGTTTGTATTTTACAGAGTATAAGTGACAACATTCTTTCGTCGCCTGCCAGATTTTATAGTGCTTTGCATAACAATACTAAAATAACACACTATTTTTTAGCAAAAAAGTTAGATAGAACCTTTTTATAACAACATAAAGCTATGTAATCGTAAACCTGGCATATCTTCCCTTTGACAACATTTCGTGGTTTCTAAAATTCCACTTTCCCGCTGTGGTTTGTAGTTCAAATAGTTATGGTATATAAACAAACCACCAGCTCTGTCTTTTGTAGTACCTACCTATCTAGATGACAGTTTTATAGGTTTAAAGATTTAATGCTGGAAAATAGACTTATCCAGATCCTATTAAATATATTAAATCAGAAAAAAAATGTTGGCAATTTGTAATGATGCTATGTTATATTGATCTTTAAACACTGGGCGATCTAGATAATTATTAACAGTTTTTTGTAATAGTAGAGGAATTTAAAATTTTCGTTACAATTAGCAATGCCACTATTTTCTAAATATTTTTTTTCTTACAATTTGACATCTCAACAGAGACGAGAAATTTGGAAGGGAAATATGGATATCTAGGCGTTTACAGGGCTTATGACCCGTCATTGGCTGGGTTAAGTAGCCACTTGATGTATTACAACATTCCCCATTTCACCTAGTATTTGATATCCATATCTGCCAATATACAATAAAATGGCGCGACGCTTCACATGTAAACACTCTCTGTCATCCATTGAGAAAATTGCTAAGCATTTTAGCAGAAACCTTTATGATTGCAAGTGAGATTCTTACCGAATTATATCACCTACTAGGAAACGCCTGAAGATTATTCTTCTATTTGTTATGCTTATAACTTTTACCAGCCAATTTTTATAAAAATTTCTCGTCTCTGTTGAGATGTCAAATTGTAATTATTAGCCCGTAATGGGTGAAATCCAGTTTTTGTCTACAAGTATTTGGACACACTCAAAATGTTGTTTATAATTTTTTTCTATTAGCGTGCTATTTAACTGAGTAAAAAAAAACGTAGTATTTTTTTTGTATGTTCTTAATGAAGATACGATTTTTTAAAGTTGCACATTTTAAATACCGCGCCAAATACCACCATGTACTAAGTGCGTCATTTTTGCAGGAGTGACGTCATAAAACAGGTGGCTAACGGTGCAGCGGTAGGTGGTATTTCTCCAGCCAGTAACAAAACTGTCAAAAATCTATGCAAACTGACGCGGGACGGACGGCCGGAGCACAGATAATATACCGTCAACTCAACTGTCAGATATACTGTTAACGCTGTTCTAGGGAGACTGAATGGCGGCCATCTTGTTTTGCGATAGAAGCTTGTATGTAGATTGTATTCCATATTAAAATTCCATGGAACGCGGTCCACTTTTTTGAAATGTGGCTACGGGGGCGGGGGTTTAAAAACGGAAACCGGAAACACTACACTTAGATACAAGGAGTGACGTCATTGTTTTCTTCAACATTTTTAAATTATTCGCCACTTCGTCACTTCAACATTTTAATATTCGCGTCTAAACGAAAGCATTTTTAAAATTCAATTCCGGGTAGCAGTGGATTTTCCTCATTATGTGGTTCTAGAAGCCAAAGCATTAAAAACAATAGTAATGCGTAATAAATTTAAAAAATCAATCGATTATTTATGAAAACGCAATTATCTCGTACGTTTGTCAGTATATTTATGGAGCTCAATAAATCGATACATTATGCCCCAGTTATTATTTAGAGGCTGAGAGATTTAATATAAATAATAGTTAAAACTCAAGACTCATGTTTAAGGAGATGTATTACTATCATCTGGATAATAATTTGGAAAATAAGGCTTTCATTGATTTTATTCAAGTTGAATATAATAACTAGTAGTTATATTATATATATTATAGTATGTGATTTATAATTTTAAACATTGTGATCATTTTTAGTGCAAAACCAATCAAGTACTAAATTAATCTGGTTACTCGATTTCAATGATAAATTAGATAAAAATGTATTTTGGACGAGACAGATGTAAATGAACACAATTTTTTTATTGTTTATGTTTTTATAATTAGGAACGTTTGAGCTCTTAAATGATAGAAACTCAAATATTTCAATTTCGGACTGCTTTCCAAAAACAGGTCGGAATATAACTGTGGACAAGAAAGCAGTAAAAAACAGTTGTGCAGGAGTGGATTCGAGCCTAGAGATTTAATTCGGAAATCCCCAAATCAACCACATGACCACCAACCCGGATTCCAATACCGGTTTTAAAAAAAACACCATTTCAAAAATATATTATATTTTTACTTAGAGTGAGCGAGAGGAATAAAATTTTTTGCAAAATTTTTTAATACAACCACACATTATTTATGAATATAATTTCGTTTTGGAATAATTATTATTTCATATGGGAATAAGATGTAACGAAGCATAAAATTGATTTCGTGTGCCGTAATTTGCTTCATACATTTGATAATGCGAATTTCCATACAATATGGTACTATGGCCAGATGGGTTCCTCCTACTCATAAAATATGTATTGAGATTACTAGCACATCACTCAGGATATATTTTATCCTTATACACAAATTAAATTATGTACTATGATGTGTTACCTACATTTTAAAATGTGTAAAGTATAGCTGTTTTAGGTCTTAAGAATATGTTTTTTAAAAATATCAAAATCCTTTGTTATCTTTGTAAATAACTTACTCGTAATACAGTATTTATAAACATTGTGCATTTTACGAATAAACAAGGTTAATAAGATATTTTTTAATAAGCCGAACGAATAAATAATTATATTACAAATTCCTAACTATATTATTAATTAGTCGAACTACGAAATTAAAATTCTGAAACATATATCAAGTTTCCAAAATTGGCAGGATATGGATAATCAGATGCTTATAAAATGACTAATGGAGAAAGTGTTGTACAACATTATATGAATAATTAATTGAATAACTTATTTAGGTGCCATTTGTATGAAAAATCACACTTCAAGGGCTTAATTCCGCAGACGGTGGGCTGCTGGTGGCTCGGAGGGGCTCTCTGCGAAGACCCCTTGTTTATAATTCGACTTGGGCGTGGCGAGCCCCTTGTTAAAATTAAAGAGAAATTTAATATTCTCAGATCAAATCAGTACGATAAATAAAATTTTGCTACCGTACAAAAACATAGTCATCGATCTTAAATTTTTGTCGTTTGATGTGCATATTAAGTATTTTAAGAACAGATAGTTAGAACAAAATGATACACCTCCCCCCGTCCGGCCTTCCCCCCTCTTGGCCCTTCCGCACCCCTCCAACGCCCATCCCACGGAAACCCACCCCCCAACCAAAACCACAGCCTCCCGCGAGCCACCTTGTTTAACAAATTGCAGCCCACCCCTGGGGCGGTTGCAATACATCAAGGTGCATTCCCTTATAGAATTAACAAAGGTTAAAGACCCTGTAATTGAATCAGATATTCATATTCCCTTTCAAAGCTTCATCGTTTCTTTTCGGATTATAATAATCTTCTTCCCTTTTTTCTTTAGTCTCGTAATACAACTTGCTGTAACAATCTCTATAATTTTATATTACGTAATAAATTGTTTCGGGCCTGCATCAATTATTTTCCCTAGTGTATAGATGTATATTTGTTGTCCAGGTCCTCTAATATGTGAGTAGTTTCTACCCACTAATTTTGTATATTTCATATGTTGCCACAAAATTGTCACAACGCAAGAATGCATTTTGCTATGCGATAAAAATTGTCAGTTGAGGAAATGTTGCTCACTCGGCTAAGACTCTCACAAGCACGCCTTGGATGCGCCACGCTATTTCCTATTAACATAAAGCCCGCTAATTTATTAATATAATTTCGCGCTGCCCTGACACGAATATAAGAATTGCTGTGCTCAACTATATCTTACAACCACTGATAGCCCCATCACACCAATCGCTTGTACCAATACGAGGAAACCAATGTGGATACATCTAGGGTTAGTGGAGTGCTTTCTTTGCTGTTGGTTTTCCTGTCGATACTTTATATTTTATATTGTGGAAAATTATTGGCGCAGATGTGATTACACGCAAAAGGTCCTTCAAGTTTACATACACATATATGTGTCCTTTATAATAATTAATTTATAAGGCCATGAAATATTGTCCCGCTTCTTGCTATCCGCTCTACACCAATGTAGGTAATTTACAAGCCCGTACAATTATAAAGGCAAGGGATAATATCAACAATACTGCTACTACATTCCCTTATCCGCACCCAATGGTGAATAGGCACTGCATTGGTACACCAAGTGCAGTGTATCAACAATAGTATATTTTTAACTGTTGCAATAATGAACACATTGATTTCCAGCAGTGGATTTTACATATCATGAAATAAAGGTGTATACATAGGATACAGTTTACAGTAGAGGGTTTATGTATCCGTTATTTGCCGATCTGCTTAGTGTTAAATGCATTTATATCCTGAATGCACCGGAGAAGAGTCATATAAATTCTCTTACAATCCATAAAATGCATTTCCGATGAATTTTACGCCGATCAGCACTGAAATAAAATCTCTAAGAAATTCCATTACGTTTTTATCACAAAGACGTATTTTAAATAATGCAGTATTTTACTTTGGCCTGAAACCTGTTAGAACACCATATTGTGCATATCTATGTACCTTATTTAATTGTATTTTATAATATATTATGTAAGCTAACCACATATTTCTTCCACCTAAAAAGGGACATTATTATCGTGAGAGGAATGCGCGGGAACTTGCGGCCGATCGCGATCGCTTGGCTTGGATGCAGTTTGTGGAATCCATATGCTCCACATAGGGAGTGGATGTGGTTATAATGATGATGATGATTTAATCTGCAGGCGCGCTAGAAGAGGTTCCGGGATCAATTTCTAGACGGATTTAAAAAAATCGAAAGTGGTATTTTCTTATAAATTTGTCTTGTAAACTTTCTTATAAATTTTCTTATAAACTTGGTGTTTTGTGGATTATGTTCCCCTCTGTAGTTTTTTTCCTAATGGGGTGGTTAAAAATAACAAAAATAAGTAAAGCTTCTGAAAAACAATCGACTGAATAAACTACTCATATCATAAAGAAAAAAATTGTATCATAAACGTAACATAACAACATTGAACAATATTTAAAATAGGCAGTTCTTTGACTCAATGTAAAATGGATGTTGTGTAAACCAACGAAGAGTTAACTTAGGTTTATCGGTAATAAAACCAAACCCCACAGTCCTCAACTATTAATTACATTTAAATATTTAAGCTGCCAAGTAACGCGTTATATTTAAATTCTATTTGTTACAATCGCGTGAGGTGATATTCATCCTCATCTATATTTCAGGGAAAATAAACGAAAAAATAACACCGAAAACTGAAAACGTAATAGTGTCAAGACAAAGTGACTTTAAATATTCATGGAGCTCACAGCGGTAACAATGTTAGTGTAATTTTCACTATTTTACATTTGTGAACTACGCATTAAAAACTTACATAGTAAATAATACCCAATTTTACAAACTCCCTACTAATTTTTATATTTGGCCACAGACAAAATATTTACTAAAGTTTTTATTTTTGTCCATCTATTTTCCAAAGAAATACAATTTTTAGAACAAAACATTGGAAAAGGCTTCAATTCCTTGTGAATTCAATGCTAAGTACATACATTTATTATATATACATATTCTTTCATATCATTAAGCTAAACTAACATAATATACCTACTATGTTTACTGTATTTAGATTTTATGTACATAGTTATGTAATACTTTTGTACACATATTTATATTTATGTAACAGAACTGCCAATACCTAGCTAGTTAATACACATTAAGATAAATAAAATAAAAAATACAGGTGTTTAACTAATATTCTGAGATAATTATTTGGCGAACGTTGAAATTCGTTCCATATTCGCTCCCTACATGGAGCATATGGATTCCACAAATTTCCTTCAAGTAAAGCGATCGGCAGCCAGTTTTGGTGCATCCTTCCAAGTTAGGCCTACGTCCCGTAATTATTACGTAAACTGCTGATAGATTGTCAACAGTGGACGTCCAGGATGCCGAGATCCTTGTAAAAAGTATGGTTAAAGCTCTCGGGAGGCATACTTAGTATTGTATGTGTAATGTATTTTTTTTTAAATATAACTATACTCTTAATATTTTAGCTTACCTAATCTCTTTAAGATTTAAGTATTTGTTCATATTCCATGTATCTACATGTCTTTTTTTGTCTGGTATAAAATAAACCAAGAGCATTGCAATACAAAGCAGTGAATATTCATTCAATAATAAGGTTTTCTAATACACTGCGTTTTGTATTCGGCGACCCAAATCAATTTGGTAACTCGACGACAAATAATGGTGTATTTTGTTCGGAGCAAATAAATCGAAAACCATTAAAGTATTCCACCATGTGTGAAATTGTTTTGCTCAATCGATAGAAGGCTGAACCATCTAACCAGGAGATATCTTGACTAGTATATTCAATACCCAGAATATTATTACCATGTAGATAGGTACTTATTAAAATAAATAGTAAAAAAAAAATATATTGATGATTTATATGATTGTTGTTTAAACATTTTTTTTTGTTTTTCGGCCTTCTTAATTTGCTCCCTATATTCATCTAAACCAGTGATTCCCAAAGTGGTCTATATCGACCTTCAGGGGTCTATGACAACCTGCAAGGGGTCTACGTCAGCGAAAATAAAAATTGGGGGTCCATGAAATGAAAATGGGGGTCCATGATAGTGAATCTCAGCATACACTGATAGTACCTATTTACTTACATTATACTATCTTATAATATAAAGACATATACATTATTATATAAAAGTACCTATGAAGTTAAAAATTTATTATAGGTACATGTTTATAAAATTGTGTAAGATGTGGGATGTAGGGATTCGCTTTGTGGTCGCAATACATTTTGAACTTGTAAAAACCTACACATAACGATATGTAAACTGTTGGCGTTTATTTTATGTTAAGTTTATTTTATATAACATACACAAAATTTTATTTTGAGTAGTTTTAATTTAAATTCAATAAATAAATGTAAAAACTTAACATGTGTTTTTACTTTAAGTTTTTAACACTAAACTACACTACAGTTAGAAATTTACAAAAAATCAATATCTGGTCTACCAAAAACCGAAAAACATGGCAAGGGGTAGACCCCAACCTCCTTGGGAACCTCTGATCTAAACTATAATGGCATCCACAAACTATCTTCAAGCCAAGCGGTCCAGAAATGTATAAACTGGGATTTTAAATATTATTCGGTGCCTTTCGTTTTGTAATAGTTGAACTAGGTGAGTTTAACTATTACGTAGTTACGCTAAATTTTATGAAATATTACCAATAATTATAAAATCGATTTCATAAGCCTAGGCCTTGTAAATTACAAATTACTATGAAAAAATGCTGTCACAAACTGAACCTTAAGCCTAACGTTTGGGCAAAGCCGTAAGAATTTTAGTTTCTTATCGTTAAATGCATTAGTATGAAGTTCGAAAACAACTATTAAAAATTCTTTTCAACATCATCCAAGACGGAGGATAAAAATCTGGAAAATAACAAGATTTCTCCTAACACACTTTATGCTTTGCTCTCAGATTCTTCTGAAGGCATTTGGGGTGACCCGTGAAGATTTTCGAACTACTAATGTAAAAACAAAACCTTTTCTCTACGTTTAATTTACCCTGTTCCCAACTTCAAAATAATAATACCAACAACTTTTCTAGTTTTGTTTGGTCACGAGTTTTCAAAGTTTTTTCGGCTTATGATATGCTCAAGCGTATAAACTTTTTCAAGAGCTCGAGGGATAAGAATTTAGGAGTTTGTTTTAGTGAATTAGCGTAATGTTTGTTTAATTTGATGTCAGTTCCACAGTTCCATAGTTTCATATCTCACAGACTTCTCATCTTACCCGCCCCCGCACTGTACCCTCTTTACTATAAACATTAAACAGGCTAGTTAAACCACAGTAATAGCATTGTAAGAGGGGAGTCTTAATTATTAACTATTACGACCATCTAACCTTCACGCCATTCTCGAAAGAATTGACAGAGAAAATAAACTAACTTGGTATTTTATAATACGGTGAAAATATAATAAGTTGTTGAAGAAATTCAGCAAACTGCATCTAAAAACCGCTAAAATGTGTTTCCTGAAAAAAAATGATTTTAAATATGAGGCTTTCTGGCTCTCAGGCACACAGCTCAGGCTACATTCTTTACTATTTTCTTCAATTCCTTATATATAATCTTAATAACTACCGGAGACTGCAAAGAAATAAACGATTAAACGATTTCAGAAGGAACCTTAGTAAAATACTAATGTAATACAGCATTGTTTCTGAGCCATAAATTTGGATACCACAACAATAACGTATTACAGTTATATCAAGAATAACGTATTGCAGTTACCTTATTCAACCAGGAATCACTCGGTTTTTATTTGGGAATGGTAACAAGAATAGAACCGCTTGCTTGCTGGAAGAGATTTTATTTCTTACACTATTTATTAATTCCTCAGATATGTTAATTTTAAATTGGGTATTAGTGTAGAAAATATTGATTACTCTTTTTTACTAAATTCGTTAAATTTGTTAAAACTGGAGGACAGGAGAATTATTTGTGACTTTAATTAAATTTATACAAAATTATTCATTCAATGTTTGATACCCCTGAATTCTGTCACTTATTAATTTTAATGTGCCGTCTAGAAATACTCGTTATACCTTACAATACTGCGCCAATAATACATCTACAGCATATAGGTGCAATTCTGTCATCAATAGACTCCACAATCTAGGCAATAAGTTTTATGCATACTGGCGATGGCGATGCATTCGAGTAATTTTAATGCCTACAAGTTGGCACTTCTAAATTATTTCAAGGCCGAATGTATCGATTAGTGTGCATACAATTTGGGTTTTAAAGTAATGTTTATTTGATGCTGGATTTTTCAAACATTTTTTATGTATAGGTATTATGATTTCGTGTATTTGCTGTAAATTTTTAATATGTAAAAGGCACTGAGTGCCGTTTATTTTAATAAAATAAAATAAAATAAAAATATATACGAAATTAAGATATTTGAAATCAGTGTCTACCTATTAAAACATAAAAAGCAACTTTGTGATCAGTTATCAATATTTAAGTAAAAAAAAAAGAAAGAAAAAAAAGTACTTAGTCTTAGAAATATGTTGATTCCTAGACTTATCATGTCTTAAATTGAGGCACTCCGCGTAAATTAGAAAAAGCAGGATCATAATAATAATTTTCAATGTTGAAGAATGAGTCGGATTGGCTGATTTATCTCGCAAAAATAAGAATTGAATGGTCGAATATTTTTTCTACATGTCATACAGACTTTTGAAAAAAATGTGTATACAACAAATAATCTGCATATTTACAAATTCGTATCCTAAGATTTCGCATTGAATTAAAATTCCGTTTCGGACATTGAGATGAATTTTTAAATATCCACTGCTTGACTCCCCCCTTCGGGAGGCCAAACCGCGACCCTATCTGCTAATGGCGCCGAATTAATAATTTAATTTGGGACTAAACACGGCAAATGGCGGACAAGAGAACTTCCACCCATTCAGGCTGTCTGCTGTAGTGGACGTCCAATTATACCGTGGCCGCTTTACGGACACAGCGCCATAACAAGAAGTGCGGCATCCGCATGTTTTTAAAACATTTGAGTGTGTCCAAATACTTGTAGACATACTTTGTATATCGTTGCCATACTCCCAAAAGTTGATGAATTTTGTGTATATATGTTTGAATAAGAGTTTGCGCAACTTTACTTAATCTGCGGTAATTACAAAAGCTTTTATGCGATCCCCCTCCCAAAAGCTCTGCGACCTGGAGTAAGCTGATGACACCGTCCTTATTGACGAATCAGTCGGGGACCTTCAAGTTATTGTTGATAGGCTAAATTGGCACTCCACGTGCATGGGTTTAAAAATCAACACTGGTAAAACCCATGTCATGTGTAACAGATCGTGGTAAAGATGCCCAGATCCCCCTGGCTTTGTCGGGACGAGTCATCAAAAGGGTCGAGAGCTTCAAATACCTGGGAGCAAACATGACAGAAAACGGCGGAGTTCAGAAAGAACTGGGAGTGCGGCATGAAGTAGCGGGCGCCGCATTCAACAGTATGAAAGCTGTCAGGAGATCAAATGTTTACTCGGTTAAAACAAAACGCCACCTTTATAACGCCTGCATCACACCTGTTCTCCTCTATGGCTGCGAATCGCGTCACCTAACCAGGGCCCAAGTCAGCAGACTTCTGTGTTTGGAGAATAGGTGTCTTAGAAGAATTTTAGGTGTGCGGTGGTTTCACTTTGTAAGGATACCAAGTCAATACCCTTGGTATCTACTATCCGGCGAAGGCGTTTTGGCTGGGCTAGGCCATATACTTAACTATGCCTCCCGAGAGCATTAACCCCATGCTTGCCTATTTTACAAGGCACCAGGTTCTCGGCGTCCTGGTGTCCACTGTTGACTATTCGTCGCAGTATTGCGTCCCAGAGCTGCAGGACGTGGACTCGCTTGGGCTAGAGGCAATTTGTGGATTCCATACGCTCCACGTAGGTAGAGGATATGGTACGATGATGATAATCATTACAAATCTCTTATGTGCCGTACTTCTAGTAATGACAGAGCGAACATCCTACATAAATCCCTGATTGGATTAAGTAGATGCCACACTTCTCGTTATGATGGCAGTGCAGGTACCTACATACACTGAAGCAGGCGGTAGCTACTCGTCACATAAATCCATTATCGTCTGCCGGCAACTTTATCTATAATAACTGGAGAATTATGCAAGAAACAGAAATATGGATCAGTGAAATAAAAATAATCCGATTCTCTGAACTTTATGATACATTAATATCTATGATAGAATTTTAAATTATTTCATTTTGCATAGATAAAATATAACTGAGTCGGTCGGTGGTAGCGTGGCGGTCGTCAAATCTAGAGATCCCCGGCTCAAATCCCCAATCAGCCACGAATTGTTTCCCGTTTTTAAGCACAAGCCGTTGAAAATTGTATCTTCAAATTAAAAAATGCGGAAATTTCATGAGATTGCGTAGAATTATTTTTAAAAAAAAAGTTACACCACTGTACATCATCAGGGAAAAAACTTTTAACGAGCACTCCACAGAAATTCTAAAAATATTTCTACTACTACTTCTCTTATCTGCACCCAATTGTGCATACTGCAATGCATTGGTGCACCTAGTGAAGTGAATCCTGATAAAATTGTTACATGAAGGCAAGATGATCAATTTTCGCTTCAGCGTCAGTCCAAGGTATCACATATAACATATTCTTATGTGAAAAAACCACAATCACACCTAAAATCACCTAAAAAACCAACTTAAAACACCAATAGTAAGTAAATAAACTTAAAATCATTCAGTTGGGATAAACGAAATATATATGATAATTGGGAATAAAAAAGATACTCAAAATATACATAAAATAAAATTAGAGAAATCCTTGAAAACATTAAAAGTATTAAAATATTTGGGGGTACAGATTGATTCTTAATTATCTTTTATATAAAAACTGCAGATTTTTCAATAAAAAAAAGTGCAAAAAAAGTTTCTTTATTAGGTAAGAATTAGAAATAGAAACTAGATAAAAAAACATCACTTCTAATATACAAGAGTATAATTGTCCCATCATAGACTACTGCTCATCTATATCATACCCTTAGTAATGAAGGAGAGCTAAAAAAAATTACTAATTCTGCAAAAACAAAGCCATGCGAATCATATTGAAGTGCAGTAGAAGAACAAACATTAAAAAAAATTATTTAACTCTTGAATATATGTCAGTAGACCAAAGAATTAAATATAATGTTGCTAAGAAATTAACAAAATTTTTAAGGGATAATAAATTCCAAGATATTTACAAAATAAATTTAAAAACAATGAAATTCTTCATAAATGTGCATCAAGAGGTTGAAAAAATATAAGATTAGAAAAGAAAAGAAAAACTAATGTCACAGAATTCTCATGTATAAGGGCATTAAAATGTATGAAGAGATGCCAAGCAGAAAATAAAAAATGAACAAAATTTAAAGTTATTTATAAGTGTAAAAAATATGTGTAAGAAATATTAGTGTAGGATAAGAATAGTTAATAATAAAAATAAAAAAATTATAAAAAAAACGCTTTTCTGTAAAGCTTGTCTAAAGAACTTGTAATTATAAATTTAATTATGAAAGAAAAAAAAACTACGACCTAATTAACATTTCCAATTGGAATTTAAGCGGGAAAACACAAAATTTCTCCCTCTTATCCAAGAACGACAACTCACTTTCTCACTCCCCCCCTCTCTTTACATCCGTAAAGAAAGTGTTTATTGTTTTCCATGCAAGAATTTAATTTAAATCTGGGTCGGAAATCACTTGCTTGGAGTATTCAAGAATAGCGATGAGGGTAAAGTTAGAAAATCTCAGTAGAAAACGAAATCCCGGGTGACTTGATCGGGAACTAGTTGGAAGTAAGAAAAATAAACTATTTTCACGTGCCTTTAAAAAATCTTAGGAAAAGCAATGAAATCTCTGAAGGATATTAATATTTTCTGTGCGGTTACATTTGTTGCTGACTCTTACAACCATGTGAAGAATAAAAAAAAAATCTTATTAAAAGAGTATAAAAAGATAATTAGTTCTTTTTATTGCAGTTTTTCTATTTTTTATTTATTTTTCTGTTGAATCAAGGGAAAATAGATAGTTTTAGTGAAAACAAAATTGACAAGGCACCACTTCAAGCCAAAGCGTTTCAAGTTCACTAAATTCGAGAGTGAAAAATTAAGTTTACGGTCAAATATGCTGATTTAATTGCAATTGAATAATTGTTTTAAATTTTATCAATATAGCCCCATTTTCCTAGAGATAAACTTAATAAATTTTAATTTTTCTACTGGTAAAAATTAAAAATAAAGCCAGCGTACTACGCAAATTGATGAATTCGTTTTTGAAAGGACTTTTGAATCAATTATTTTATCTACATTTTTGGCTAGGAAAAATTGAGTGCTTTAAATTCGTATATTTTTTTATGTACACTTGCACTCTCACACCCTTAATGTTTAAAAAATAAATTCGAGCAAAAAAAAAAATTATCCCTTAATTACCCTTGTCAACAAAAACAGGAATAATGTTATTCCAAATAGAATCTCTAAAATAATCTCTAGAATCTCTTAAATACGCGCAAAAATACTTTCAAGTGGGAAAAATAAATTTTAACACAAGTCAAGTTCTTTTTCCTAAGTAAATCCACTCAAATGAAGAAGTTACAATTTCTACAAACGTTTTCACAATTATTATTTGAAATGTTCAGCTTTCATTTTATTTTCAATTACTTGTACATATATTTGTTCATGGTGACCTTTACGTAGTGAAATTACAGGGAAAAGTAGTAATCTAAATTCATTAGCTATCGATTATTTTACTTTTGTGTTGTTCTTTATTCTTGACCTCCCAAGAGCTCTGGCATGTTGAGAAGGGATATCACATTGGCAGCACTAAATAACTAATACGAATTGATTTTGTATAGTTATTTATGAATTTAAACCACGATACCAAAAAGGCAAAAATTTTGTAATCCATATATGATATTGTTCAGGGTTAACATAATTTGTATGCTAAAATTGTATGAAAATATTGTATGCATGCTATTTTCAATAAGTGAATACATTTTCATATGTTAACTTTTATTACTTAATTATATAATATATATTTTTTCGATTTCATTTGTGTATGCGACGAGTTAACTAAGGTTTCTCACTAAGGTTTTCAATGTGTGCAAGGAGAGTGATTTGTTAATGAATGTGGAAAAGTCAAATGTGATGGTTTTTGAAAGAAATGTGAATATGACCGTATGTAATATTATAGTAAATGGAGACAATTTGAAGCAGGTTCAAGAATTTGTATATTTGGAAAGTATGTTTACAAGAGACGGAAATGTGGATAAGGACATTGAGAAAAGGGTTAGTGCCGGAAACAGAGTTAATGGTGCCTCGAAATCGATAGTGGCAAATAAGAACTTTTTGCAAGAAGCAAAATTGGCAGTACACAAAAGAGTTCTGGTACCAACCCTTATGTATGGTAGTGAAGCGTGGTGTTGGAAAAAGAAGGATGAAAGTAGACTGAATGCTGTTGAAAATGCGATCTCTCAGGCGAATGTGTGGTAAGATGATGTATGATAGGTGTACAAATGTCGAAATTAGAGCAGAGTGCAAGGCTGAGATAAGCATTATCGACAAAATTAAGAAAGGCCTTTTACGATGGTTTAGTCATGTGGAGCGAATGAGTGATGAAAGAACGGCTAAAAGAAGTTTAAATGCAAGTGCGCCTGGATGTAGAAGCCGCGAAAGGCCGAGAAAGACATGGCTTGATCAAGTGCGTCAAGTACTTGAAAGTGTTTCATGTGAAAAGTCGGAAGAATCGGTGTATGTGCATGAGAAGATGTATGAATGTAGAGGAAGCAAAGGAAGTCTGTCAGGACAAAGTGGTATGGCGTTCTATCCTCTCTGTCTACCCCTACGGGGAAATGGCGCGATGGTTAGTTAGTTGATAGAAAGTGATCTCTTCACAAAATTCTTGATTAAATGAGATGGATAATTAGAGGTATATATAAAAAACGATCCTTTTTTTTTTAGGGTTGTTTCCTATAATTTACAGATACATACTGTCATTTCTAGAATCTTTCGAATCCGAGATATGAAATGTCCGTTTGATATCCTCGTCTGTCTTGCAGGATTTTCCCACCACTCTGGCTAGTAATTTATTGATGTTTCGTGTTCTGTACCAATTTATATTTATGAGATTTTGGAGGTCATTCGTTTCCTAAATAACATCAAAACATACATATTATACTTACAGATATGTGGTTGCCGTGTTTCAACAGAAAATGTCTCTGCGTTTTTATCAAAGTGTGTATCTAATGAGACACTTTTTTTACTTTTGTCTGTATCGTTGAAAACCGTAGAAAAAAATTGTATTGTAAAACAATGAAATCATACATTCTCTGAGTTAATCTGATCATTTGAAGTTTACAAATGAATTCTGCTTCATGTACGAAAGCAATAGCTGTTCGTTCTCTGATAAAATGATATTATACCCAATATCAAATTCAACCAACTTTATATTAAACAACATTTTTTTTAAGTGAATACAAATTACTGGATTATACCTATGCTGGGCTGATATCAGATATTATTGATATCCCAACAGAGACAGAGAAACTCTGGAAACGAATGTGGGTTATCTAGGCGTTTACAGGGACAGATGAAAGATGACACCAGATGACCCAGATGACAACAGATGACACAGATGACACCAGCATAGAAAAATACTGTAAAGCGGAATGACGAAGACGATTTCAATATATAGTAGTTCCAAAAAAATTGTCATAATATATAGTTATCAGATGATGGGCGGAATGGGGAATGTTGTAGTACGTCAGGTGGCCACTTAACCCAGCCAATGACAGGTCATAAGCCCTGTAAACGCCTAGATAACCCACATTCGTTTCCAGAGTTTCTCTGTCTCGGTTGGGATATCAATAATAACTTTATATTATCTTAAGTATTAATATTACTTTCCAGTTTGTATTCTTCTTGTAGGTACACGAAAGAACGAAATACACATTTTTCCTGTAATATGAGAATAATAAAAAGAAATTCAAAATACAATAACTAAGCTACAAAAAAACATGTAACATTATATTTCAACAGCTGTACTTTTTTCTTTCGGGATCTTAAGAAAATATTGCATTATGGACAGAAGAAGTCACCACTGACCACATATCCTGATAATGCGACTTTTAACGTTCTCTGGTTTCCGAGAAAAATACACAACAGAAATAAAAATAGCATTTTATTGTGTCTAAGAATGCCACTAGTTGCATTTTATGGATAAATGAATAAAAATATTTTCAAGAATTATATTCAATATTTTTAAGAATTTTCAAGTTTGAAGGAAAAAGAAGTAAAATAAAAATAGAAATGAAATAAAACAGGCAATAAATATTTTTGTTGTGATGGGCGGGCGCAAATGCTTGATAAAAATACTTTTTAAAATTTTTGTCGCCTCACCAGGAATCGAACCAGGAACCTCCGCGACTCGCGTTTTATTTTTGTTCCGTTTTGTACAGAGAAAAATGATTTGTGTAATTACATATTATCCGGTTAAAAACGATACAGTAATAAATTCACAGAAATTTAACTATCCTTTTCCGCAACTAGTCTCGCATATACAAAGGCACTGAATTAGTAGAGTGAATGCAGTAAATATTGTTCATTTGTTACATGAAATCAAAACTATTTATATATTCAATTATTGCCATACCTTTTAACTATTTATACTAAGTACTACCAGTATGGGTAATTAAACTAACTAACTAACCATCACGCCATTTCCCCGAAGGGGTAGGCAAAGAGGATAGAACGCTACACCACTCTGTCCTGGCATACTTCTCTTGCTTCCTCTACATTCATACATCTTCTCATGCACGCACGTCGATTATTCCGAGTTCTGACATGCCCCCTTTAAGCACTTGTTTTACTTGATCATGCCATGTCTTTCTCGGCCTTCCTCGACTTCTAGATCCAGGCACAGTCACATCGTATATTTTTTAAGCCGTTCTTTCATCATCCATTTGCTCTACATGACCGAACCAACGTAAAAGACCTTTCTTAATTTTGTCGATAATGCTTATCTCAGCCTTGCACTCTGTTCTAATTTCAACATTAGTGCACCTATCAAAAATATGGGTAATTGCTATTAATATTTTCTCCGCCTCTCACCTAAGATTAACAGTGAAATTTTCAATAAATTTAATCGTGCTTTATCCCAGAATAAAACATTAAAATAATGAACTTGTCATTTTTAATTAGAGTTTTAAACAAAGTTACTTGAAAAATTTGCAAAAAAAAAAAATTTAAATATTTCTTTAAATTTTATCGGTATTCTCATGAAAAACTGTTTATTTCATATCACAGTATATTTTGCACATCTCCCCGCTACTTTCCACCATAATGTCGCCCGTTCTGCGATCCTATTTGTGCTCTAACAAATAAATAAGCTTATCAGCCTCGCGTACGAGAACATTTTGTACATAGAATCTTATTTACAATTTATTTTATAAACCTTAGTATATAAGTACACAGTAGCAGCTGCCGCATGTCGCCAGCACATCTACGGTGATAAGCTTCAGAAAATAACACACTTTTCTGCTGTAGAAAGAACGGTTGACAAAATATATAAGAGAAATGAGATTTATGATTATCCATATAATGAACATTCAAGGATGGGTCGTTATGCGACACGTGGCGTTTTGTTATCATCACACACTTGTATAATTTCATAAACTGGAGGTTCTTTAAATAATCCCCTTATTTATACAAAAAATGTTAATAAAAACCTGCTGTAAAAAACAAACATCAAAAAATTATGTAATGTGTTGATTTATTCATAATATGATTGTTTTATTATATTTTTGATGGAGTAAATTACGTCCATAATAAGCAATAAAACAGTGCTTATTTTAATTTAATTATTTATGTATGCTTGAGCCGCCCCGTAGCTATATCTACGCGCGTTTACGGGTTCGATATCCGTAGGGGGCAACATGAAATATTTATTTACATGTGATTTTATTAACATTTCGTGTGTGATACCTCGGATTAGTACTGAAGCCTATGACAGATCATCTTACCTTCATGTAATAAAATAATCAAGATATCAATAATATCTAATATCAGCCCAACATGGGTATAATCCAGTAATTTTTTCTACAAGTATTTGTATTAATTTCAAAAATGTTGTTAGTAAAAAGTAATTTTTATTTATTGTTATTTTACTGTTATGCAAATGCTATTTGGTATATTACCTAAAAACTCTGCAGTACCTAAACGTTCACTGTTAAATACAGCTTTTGTTTCCAGAGGTATTTTTGGCATTTATGTGCTTTGAAATTGCCACAAAAATAAAAAATAAGCTTGGAACAATGGGAGTTTTAGGTGGTACACACGGTGACCTGTATCGTAAAATAACCGTCCCAGTCGAAATTTCGTTCTAACATGCATCATGCTTACATGCAACGATACAATAATAACATTGTAGGAAAATGAACATATTTATGTTAGGGTATTTTTATAACTAGATTTTCACGTCACACCCAAAACCAAAAAAGATTTTCATGTTGAGTTTTGTCACAGAAAATGTATTATATAAATATACAGGGTGTAACAAAACTCGATGTACAAGCGGGAAACCAGTGAATCTACATCATATTTGAAGTCGATTTTGTAGAATTTTTTTATTTATTTAACCCTTAGTTTTTGAGAAAATTGACTACGTAGTTGATTTTTTTTTGCAAATTGTTATCAAACATCGTGTATTTAGTTAATTTAATACTATCCATGAATAAAAAAAAATGAAAAACGCGTTTTAATACGAATTTGACCAATTTTGATTAATCTGCCATACTTATGAAAAACTTTTGTGAGAAGAAAAAAAAATTTTTTTCAAGCTCAGATCAAAAAGTCATATTACACAATCGTCTCCGTATACGATGTAGATTCACCAGTTTCCCGCTTGTACATCGAGTTTTGTTACACCCTATATTACAAAAACATATTAACCCCTCTGCCTCGGAAAAATAGCATTATGGTTAGTTATTTAGCAAGAACATACGTTCATTTGTGTTTGATTGTAAAAACTCTGTAATAGTTTCTTTTATGAATATATAATTTTCATTTAAACTTTAAACCAGGCACAGATTGTGGGTAGTAACCCTGAGTTCATAATATGCCACATTACCACATAACCAGTTGAAAGTAACTTTCAAATCGAAATATTACGAGGAATGCTGTTTTAAAATTATAGTATATTTTGAGAATAAATATATAGCGATGTTTTTATGCAACAGGGTTCCTGGATACGCTTTAATTACTGTTGAAATCACCAAGTTGAAAAAATTATGAGTTTTTGTTCAATATTTACTGCCTGTCACAGTCCGTGAACAAACCGTGATCAGCTCGACTGAGGTGACGATCCAGCCAGCCAACGATTTGCTTCGCATTGAACATGTTTAACTTCAGTTGAAGTTTTAAATACAGTATTTTCGTTATACAAACCGCTTTTTATTGAACACTAACATCACCAGCATGGACACCACAGTCCAGCCTCGCCCTGAGCATCGAAGACACACCATTCTTGGTCCATCGAGTGTCATCCAACACAATCACAATATATGTTTAAAATTTTTATTTGAAAGACAAATAAATGTTAATTCAGTAGTTTTATGATCAATATCGTTTAGCGATAATAAAATTCATCTGAAATAGGACGATATAATATTATAGGTAATATAAAATAATGGCAATCATAGATATTAACATATTTCTTTTACTTTATAGCACCATTTCTTAATTAGTTTTAACGTTAATGTCCTGATTATTGTATTCCTAACTTTGTAGGTTTATGGATAACGTAAGTGAGATAAATGTTGAAAAGGAATGAGTAAGCTGATGGAGATCTTACCCTCTCTAGAAATATATGGAAGTCGTTAAGAAATAATGAAAGACATTGAAATTATGATATAAGGAGTCTCTGTTTAGTTTTTTTTTCTTTATTTTTTAATGTTAGGTTGTGTTCGCCTCGTGCTAACATGCACGAGGTCACGGGCTCGATTCTCGATAGGGGACATTGTTATATGCCACATTAAAGAAGAAATATTGAATTTAACGTGATTTTTCATATAGACATTTCATATGTGATACCTTGGACTGGCGCTGAAGCGTAAGACTGATCATCTTGCCTTCGTGTAACAATGATCAAGATTCGCTGCATTTGGTGTACCAATACAGTGCCCTATGCACCATTGGGTGTGGATAAGGGAAAGTAGTAGGCACAGTGGGTAGCGTCGCGGTCTCTGAGTCCGGAGATCGTCGGTTCGAATCCCCACTTCGACAGGACTTGATTCCTATTTTCAAGCACAAGCCGCTTAGGCTTTATTGAAAATAGTATTTACAAATTGAAATACTCGTATGTGCAAATATCATAAGATTGCATAGATTTCTTTTTTATAAAAAAAAAAAAAAAAAATGCTTTTTCTCGATCGATGATTTTAAATTTTACGGTAGTCTTTAATCGAGAAAGTAATATCTCAACAGAGATGAAAATGTCATAAATATTACGTACATTATATTAAAATTGTTAAATTCAATTTCACCTCAAGGTTTGGAATTAAATTTATTATTACTATTATTATAAAAAATTATCAACATTCTGAAGTTCTGCATCTGAAATTTAGAGATTAATCATAATGTTTATCATTACAATAAATAAAAAAGGTACGCAATTAAATTGCTAAAATAGAACCATAACAAAGTATAAAATAACGATTGATTGTTATCGTGCTGTTTAATGTAAACAATGAGAATAAATAAAAATAAAAAACTCTTTTACAACTTTTTTGTCTAACTAAAAGTACTGTATAGTTGGGTTAAACTTTAGAATTAGCTCTCAGTCTGTTAGCGAAATTGGACAACTTTAGATTAAAGCAATTCTCACAGAGACAATATTATTACGTTAGAAAATAAAATGTTTATATTTTCGCGTGAGATGAAAGTGCTTCACAAGAAATTTTCTAAATAGAGCTATAATTTACACACATTGTTATAATTACGTAATCGAATGGATTAGAATAATACATAAAGAATTCCTTGTTTTATGAAATATGATGTCAATATGAAAAAAATCGTAGCGATTCTCAAATAGAAAGAGTTGTGGCGAAATGGGATTCGAATCAAAAGATTCTAACCAAAGGTGTAACCACTAAAGCAAATCATGAGTTTAGGTCCTATTGTTTTTCGATAAGAGTATCAATTTAAAAAATACTGGATATCTAAACGGGAAAGAAGAATCACATTGCGTATAACTTATTGATCTAAACAACTGTTTTTATCGATGATTCTGGTAATATTACGTCACCGAGTGACGTATTTCACGAACATTATAGATATAATTAATTTCACGTCTTAACTTACATTAACATTCCATACCTACTAACTGACATGTTAATTACAGTGAAAGCCCCACCCTTTCCCTAAATGTTTAAAGACTATTGAGTCTTTTTTCAGTCCAGCACAACTCTACCGATTTTTTAAGCTAATCCGCAAAATTTCATAGATTCAGTTTTAACTGGAAAAAGTGGAAGAAAAGAAGGTTAAATACGCGACCAAATGCTTTCATTGCCCCTATCACTGTCTCGGCTCTAAGATTGTCATTCACCCCAACCTGCTCAAGGAGCTGGCCCAAATTTACAGTGAGGGATATTAGTAATTCTACCCCTTTTTAGTAGTTAGTTACATAGGATATAAATATATCCCCCACCCCCTCACTAAACTGCATATTTTAGAATATTTTTCCTCTATGTGCAGCTGAAAGAGAGTCTGCTGAGAGAAAGCTGCGGGTGGATGGTGGGTTCGTTATCCCCCTCAGTAGTTAGTTACAACCACCACCCACCCAACCGCAATATCATTAATAAAAAAAATTAAAACTTCCCTTGCTATTCTTGTCTGATTAATTATGCATTCATAATTGTATTAATATTTTTATTATTAGCTATTGCCAAAAAAAGTTTATCATAAAAACTCTTTTTTTAAAAAAAAATTGTTTTAAAAAAATACATAATAAAACACAACATACATTTTTGAAATAAACAAAAATCCCACAAAGGCATAACCTGTTCGTGGGTATAGGTACAAAGTATGTCGATTGTGAATTTCTTTATACTATTTCAAGCAACAAATTTTAATAAAAGAAAAATAAAGAAGAAAAAGATAAATAAAAAAGATAAGATATTATGTAAAATATATTTAAACATATATTTTTAGTAGACATAAGAAAAATATATATTTTTTTTTACAGAAATAAGAAAAATTATAAATTATAAAATGTAATAATCCTACATAAGAAAAAGAAAGAAGGAGCTAAATACTTTCCATTTACACAATCCAACAAGTGCTTTGTGGAAACAGATTTAACATGTTTTTTTTTATTCTTAAAAGTCTACGTAAATTGAATTCCAAGCAGTTTATTCTCGGACAAAAGCTAAATATATACCAATCTCAGATTTTAATGCGAACTTTTTAAAGCCTTTTGTGTATTAAAATTATTTCGAAATTCACTCATTTTCGTGTACGTTGTAATTATTGTCGCTAGTTTTTAATGTTCGACCTATTTTATTTTTATATTAGGCAACAGGTAAAAAAGATGAATGCTATTAGGATAGGTGTTAATAAAAAACAAATTTTATGTAGTAAATGGTGACCAGTAAAATTTTAAAAAAAATGGTGGATTCTACATAATATATACGGAAGTAAAAAATAATTTATTATTTTGCGTATCAGTTTTTTACTAATTTTTTCTATATAAAAATAATACATATGTTTTAACGTTTGAAAAGATGCAAAGAGTAAATTTTGTACTGGATTGACTGCATTCTAGCGTTCGTATTCTCTTTATAAAACTCCTCAGTAGTTAAAGAATAAAAGTCAATTTCTTATTCTATTGGGATATTTTATTTTAAAACAGCTGCTCCACTGTATTTTATTTACTCTATTACGCAAATTTGATCCCTTTTCCATATTTTTATACATTTTTTGTGATTAAAAAAAAAACTGCTTTGAAAACTCAAAAAATAATTATACTCATCATATACTTATGTAACTAATAACTTTTTTCTCCGAGATTTGAACTCGAGACTCACGTGCGGAAGCCGAATGCACTAACCACTACGACACGAGGTAAATTTAATGTCCTGCAGTAAAATGTGTATTTATTTCAGCGTGTTTCTACTAGCTTTACTGCACTTTTCGGCATTTATACTACAGCTGGCGCTGGGAACATACTAAATATAATTTTCCTCCCCCTAGGGGGGATAGCCACCCCCTTAGGAAAATCACTGGAGTAGAATATACCTGTTATGGCCGTTAACATTCTTGGGTTTTAGTGTTTTGACCCCAGCTACGGGTTTCAAAGTCAAATAATATATTGTATATACATAGTGTAATAATGTAAATCCAGAAGGTGCAAGGTGGTGGGAATATTTATTATGAAATTTATGTTCATTATTGATATCTCAAAAGAAAATAAAGACAAAGAAGCCATGGAAAGAAATACGCACCACTTGGAAAGGAATAATATGCTTATTCCTGTGATTATGATTTGATATTTGTTTTTTATTTTTATATCCCTACAGAGATGGGGTAGACTTAACACTTCAATGTCAATGCATAGATGGAGCGTTCAACTCACTGGTGGATGATTCTTGATTCGTAGCATATATACAAAAATAAAAAATGTTACCTGGTGTGGATATTCGCTAATAAGCGGAATGGGGAATGTTGTAGTACCTACATAAAGTGGCCACTTAACCCAGCCAATGACAGGTCATAAGCCCTGTAAACGCTAGAATATCCATATTCCTGAATTTGATAAAATTCTACCCCATCTCTATAGGGATATAAAAAAAATATATACGAGTATACCTACTTCCGTCTTGAGATAAATCCAGATTTTTGTACAAGTATTTGAACACGACCCAAAATGTTGATTATTTGTTTATTAAATAATATAAATACTACTACCTTCTACTTTTTTTACCTCATTCGACCTCAATGGTGTTTAGGGCACTGTATTGAAACACCAAGTGCAGTATAAATAAATGCACCATTAAAAAAAAACTACACAAACTTCTTTCTGGGCTGGAAGCATAGAAATAATAACATGTAGAAATGTAGATACAGGTTCAAAATCTATGGAAAATCGAAGATACAACGTCGATTAACAAACAAAGTAAACACTATATCGACATGATTTTGGACCTGGATCTACAGGTCGACACTACCGTGCTCCAGCTTTGGTTGATATCTAAAACGTATCAAAAAATCATTGCTCTTGTGTTGAATTCCAAGGAGAAAACCACGATTGTATGGAGAAGCGATGCGGGTCACATGGCAAAAATTATTTAGCAGACATCAAACATCAATAGATTTTTTAATTAAAATATTGAATACGTATAAAAAGTGTTGCATACGTTCACCGATAAAAGTTTATCTCTTACCATGGGCCCTCAAATGGTTTTCCCATTCCCGCAAATTTATTTCACATTATCGAATGACCTAAAAATATCATATTCCGTTCACGTTCATATAAAATATTATTATGTGGTCATATATAAAAATATACTCATTAAAAAATTAGGACTCATGAACAGTAGTTTTATGATGATGGGTTTGTTTTCATAGTTTTTCGACCAATGGTGTTTCTAGCCAGTACCTGCCCTATAACTGTATTATAAAAGTATGAAAAGAATTGGTACTTTTGTGGCTCATAACTTCTCTATTCTTGACTCAGTCACTTTATAGTCTCAGAAATTGATGACACTTGGGTATTATTTTTTTAATACACCTACTTCCACATTATAAAATATAAACAAATTGTAAAACTTATTCTGCATCTAATATTTTTATATTTTATTTTATTTATTTATTTATTTCACATATAATTTTTTTTTTTTTCTTAATGAAATATCTCGCTGGGCAAAGCCCGTGTTGAGGTATTCATTTACAAACTTTGGTAGATTATCTTGAAGAGTTAAAGTGAAGAAATTCCAAGCTTCATTTGTTCCTTTGTGATTTAGAATGTCAAACCATTTGATTTGATTTAAGCTTTTCTTCATATATTCATAATTGATGTTGGTTTTTGTGTGCATTTTAGGTTCATTACATTTTGGTGGACTATTACTTTGAATTTCCACATTTAACACAGTAGTAAAATGATCTGTTAAGGATGACTGATTAATTATAGCAGTAAAATGATTTTTTCGACTTAAATGATCTATGCAGGTCTCACGTTATTTGTCTCTCCTTGTTGCTTTGTTTACAGCTGCTTTAAAAGAGTAATGTAGAAGAAACCCTTCGCATTTATTTAAACAATATTCGTGTTTTTCTTAACAATTACTCCATAACTAATATTGTTCAAGAAAATATAAGGTTTTAGATTGTATTAAAGCCATTCATTCATTCATTCATTATACCATATCCGCTCCATATGTATCCACAAACTGCCTCCAGGCCAAGCGATCGGCCGCCAGCTCCCGCGCATCCTCCCAAGTCAAGTCCACGTCCCGCAGCTCTGACGCAAACTGCCGACGAATTGTCAACAGTGGACGACCGGGACGCCGAGAACCCGATTAAAGCCACTTCAGTAAATTATTTTTTTATATAATAGTGTTGCTATTTTACTAAGCATGTTTTGTGATTTGGTATTTTTATGGGAGTTGGATCCTGAGAAATACCTGAATTTGCTCTTTTACACTAAATAAAAAATGAACTAATGGTGATAATTAATATCCAAGGACACCTAACAATAAATTATGGTACACAAGAAATTCCTTGTTTAAGGAATAAGTGTATAAAAGTGTATGAAATTCCTTGTTTAACGAATAAGTGTATAAAACAATAGTTAGAAAATCCCAGTTTGGGGGATTTGAAATATTTGATATTTACTCAATTTTTTTTCCGGGGATTATCATTACTATAGTCTAATCGATTTCAAAGAAACCATTATGTACAAAATCACAATTTTTCCATTTTTCGTTCACCCCTAAAATTATTATTTTTTGCTTTGTTGAGTAGGTGTCAAATTATAAATAGGGGATAATTGTCAATAATGTTTTATATTCTAACATTATCTCTGGAAGTACAATAATAACCAACTATATCCAAACATATTTATATTGACTGGTATTCATGGTGTAACTAAACTCGTAGTACAACCCGAAAACTGGTGAATCTACATCATATTTGGAGTTGAATATGTAATATAACTTTTGAATCTGAGTTGAAATTTTCTTTCTCATAAACGCTTTTATAAGTACTGCAGATTAAGTAAAATTGCTCAAATTCTTATTAAAATGCGGTTTTTTGGTTTGTTTTCTTTGTGAATAGTATTGATTTGACTAAATAAATTATATTTGATAAAAAATTGCAGAAAAATATTGAAAAAAAAAATTAACTTCTTCCTCAATTTTTCTCGAAAACTAATAGTCAAATAAAAAATTAAAAAATCACATTCCCGACTCCAAATATGATGTAGAATTGCTGGTTTCCGGCTTGTACATCGAGTTTTGTTACAAGGTGTATAATGATGATGATGATGATGATTACATACAATGGAGAATGTTATGCAGTTTCTTCTTCGTCCCGTTAAACAATGTTTAACGGATAAAATACAGTATTATTTGTCCTAAAAATATTGTAAACTATGTTGGAAAAATTATATTAAACAATTAAAAAAGAAATAGACTTAAATGAAGTAAATAACTTCGTAATTTTCTTCCTTAAGTCAGGCAAGAAAAGGAGGTTCATCGCTTGGAAAAACAGCCCCACAAAATCAACCAATATACGAGCAGTTGAGGTCGTGAAAATCCACAAAGGCTCATTATTGTAAAGTGGTTTAAGATTGTCTGGAGTAATCAGTTCACCAGACGGAAAATATTGAAGTACGAGGTATATTTCTCACAAGATTGAGAAAGGGCAATGGAACGTATCTTATACTATAGAAATGACGACCATACGAGTAGCTGTTACATTGGAAACAGACTAAGGTTCGTGTAAATATATTGAGTGATTTGTTAATAAATGTGGAAAAGTTAAATGTGATGGGTTTTGAAAGAAATGTGAATATGACCGTATGTAATATAGTAAATGGAGACAGATTAAAGAATTTGGATATTTGTGAAATATGTTTACAAGAGACGGAAATGTGGATAAGGACATTGAGAGAAGGGTTAGTGCCGGAAACAGAGTTAATGGTGCCTTGAAATCGATAGTGGCAAATAAGAACTTATCGAAAGAAGCAAAATTGGCAGTACACAATGGAGTTCTGGTACCAACCCTTATGTATGGTAGGGTAGTGAAGCGTGGTGTTAGAAGAAGGATGAAAGTAGACTAAATTCTGTTGAAATGCGATCTCTCATGCGAATGTGTGGTAAGACTGTGTATGATAGGTGTACAAATGTCGAAATTAGAGTAGAGTGCAAGGCTGAGATAAGCATTATCGACAAAATTAAGAAAGGGCTTTTACGATGGTTTGGTCATGTGGAGCGAATGAGTGATGAAAGAACGGCTAAAAAAATGCAAGTGTGCCTGGACGTAGAAGCCGCGAAAGGCCGAGAAAGACATGGCTTGGCCAAGTACGTCAAGTACTTGAAAGTGTTCATGTGAAAAGTCGGAATAATCGGCGAATGTGCATGAGAAGATGTATGAATGTAGAAGAAGTAAAGGAAGTCTGTCAGGGCAGAGTGGTATGGCGTTCTATCCTCTCTGCCTACCCCTACGGGAAAATGGCGTGATGGTTAGTTAGTTAGTTAGTTAGTTAGTTAGTAAATATATTAAAATACAAACCATTATCATTCATCATTATTTCAAATGTGCTTCTTTTGTGGAGCTGTATAATATACATGGAGTGATAAAACTCGTAGAACAACCCGAAAACTGGTGAATCTACATCATATTTGGAGTCGAATGTGTAACGTGATTTTAATCTGGCTTGAAAATTTTCTCATAAATTCATTACTACAGCAGATTAAGTGAAATTGCACAAACTCATATTAAAATACTATTTTTTATTTAGTTTTATTTGTAGATAGTATTAATTTGACTAAATACATGATATTTGATTATAATTTGCCAAAATTTATTTTGAAAAAAATCAACTTCGTACTGAATTTTCTGGAAAACGATTTATTTTTCATTTTTTATATCATATTTATTTAGTACTGTATAATTTAACATAGATTAATATTATAACATAACACTTAATTAATTTTTTCCTAACTATTCTTATCCACACTAATATTTCTTACACATATATTTTTTACACTTAGCCCTAAATAACTTTAAATTTTGTTCATTTTTTATTTTTTGTGGCATCTCCTCATACATTTTAATGCCCTTGTACATGAGACAATTCTGTGACATAGTTTTTCTTTTATTTTCTAATATTTTTTGAACCTCTTGTTGCATATTTATGAAAAAAGTCATTGTTTTTTATTTGTTTTGCACTATGCGTCAAATAAAATAAAAATATTGTAAAATATCGACTCCAAATATTATGTTAATTCACTGGTTTCCCGCTTGTACATTGAGTTTTGTTACACCATGTATTTAACTACACAAAGTGCCTCTAGGTCAAGCGCAAAAAAATATAAAACCAAACAAAGTTAACTCAAAGTTTGTAGCACTCACTTTGTAGTTTTCCATAATTATGAAATTAAACAACTTATGTTTTAAACTACTTTTTTATTTTTTAACACGCCAACCGGTTTCAGAGACACTACTCCTTCATCAGGGCTTTGTACAATAATAATTTAAAATTAAGTAAAAAGTCGCTAACTAAAAATGTTGAAGTGGTTGACCAGGTCCTGGGATAAGGGGTGGAGAGGGGAGTGAAGTCGGGGGAGAAACATATGATCGGTGCATGATGAAGGAGTAGTGTCTCCGAAACCGGTTGGCGTGTTAAAAAATAAAAAAGTAGTTTAAAACAAAAGTTGTTTAATTTCAAGACAAAACAAAGTGATAAAACCATACTCGTCCATAGAATATCTGAATTTACGCGGGAGTGACTTTTCATATTCGAACTCATAAATTCCTCTAAGAAACAGTGCATATTTTCCAGGATTCTTTGGTAAAATTAAATTAAACGTCCTGGACGTCCACTGCTGATAATTCGTCGGCACCAGGACTACGAGACGAGGATTTTACTTGGAAGGAGGCGAGGAAACTAGGGGCCAACCGCTTAGCTTGTGTAATCCGTTGATGAATCGAATGACGACGATAATTATACGTTACATCCGTGGGCAGTTTACGTTATAACTACGGGACGTAGATCGTTCCAATCGTTTATATGATAATGTCGATAAATTCAGTAGGAAAAAAATGTTTAATAATGAGCCAAGCTAGAAAATGTATACTCGTATATTTTTTTATATTTTTTATTTAATATTTATTTATTTAATACATTATCGAATTAAATTAACAAAGCTTAATATGACAATAATTATACAAAATAATCATAACGCTATACCTCACCAATAAAAAAAACAAGCTCTTGTGCTTGGTGAGGGATGTTATATAGTACGTAATATATACATACTTTTAGATAGATAGAGCTCATTTGTTTGTAATATACTGTGTTTAAAAACAAACAAGTTCCTGAGTAGAATCGAGCTTTCAATAAAGTCCTTTTTTCATAAAGTCCTTCATAAACATTTTATTACCCTGACATACGAAAGTATCGCGACAAGATATCTCTAGAGACATGTAGTTACGCTGAAGGATGATAGTAAAAACCGTTCCAGAATGTTCAACGAATTTGTATGAAAATTGTTTGCGACTCAACACGGCATGACAAGTACTCGAATTCAACCGTTATTGAATAATAAATACACAGCGAGAAAAAACTTTTTTTATTTTATATTTTATAATTATTTCCCTTCTTCTTCTTCTTGTATAAATATATCAATATCTTGTATTTTTTTAATTATCTTTTTCTCTTTTGCCTCGTGCATGCTGCTTGAAAGAGTGTGAACACATTCACATTGACTTTCACGGTATACCCACAAACAGGCTATGCCTTGGTGGGATTTTTGCTTATTTTTTCTAATGTATATGTGATTTTATGTATTTCTTTGTAAACAAGAATTTTTCTTTTGAAAAAAAAAAAAATGGCCAGTTCTTACAATGCCCGCCTCATGGTAAGGCGGTAGCGCGTTTGGCTGCTATGCATGAGGTCGCGGGTCCGATTCCCGATGAGGGTCAATATGAAATATTTAGTCGAATGTGATTTTCATATAAAAGATTTCATGTAGATCTTCATGTAACAAATGATCAAGATTCACTGCATTTGGTGAACCAATGCATCTCTAATAAGAAATAATAAATTATTTAAAAAAAGATAAATGCAAACGCTTCTGGTCGAAATTTAGAATTAGTGAAAAAATCTTCGCTCTAGTGCTAAAATTTTAATTTATGCATTTTTTATTTGTTTATATTTTTTTTATGTACGTCTAATTTTGGCTGTGAAAACAGTGTTTGATTCGTTAATTTTCAAACAAACACCCTTTTAATTAAAAAATCCGTCAATTAAACGAGAATATTATAGAAAAAAGTTCAATCAAGTTGAAGTCCTTCGCTGATTGTGGATGTCAGGAGCAGTGATATCTCAATTACCCCAATTACTTTTTGATAACGTGGACAAGTAGATCAATTTTAATTTTTAAAATCACAAGTAAATGTGCCTCAAAGTTTTTAGGCAATCTTTTTAATTAAGACTTTTCATTTTAGAAGTTAAATAAACTGTGTTAAAAGTATGGTAAAGGTAACTAAGTTAGTAAATGTAACAGAAAATCAGCTAAAAAAAAAAAAATTTTGAGCATGACATGATCCCTATACTACTACTACTAAAACTTCCCCTTATCTCACCAATTGTGCATAGGGCACTGTTATTGCTGTACTAAATGCAAGTATCTTGA
>JAGVSP010001659.1:0-81770 GCA_022494985.1 Micrasema minimum
TAGAGGTTGTGCAATAATAATTGTATTTGTATAATAATAATATTGAGGGAAAAAATAAGCTGAGATATTTAAAATATATTATATAAATAATATTAAAAAAGACGATATTTTATCTTTAAAAAATTACTTTAAAATATATTTGTCTATTACCAATACCTATACATGGTGTAACAGAACTCGATGTACAAGCGGGAAACCAGTGAATCTACATAATATTTGGAGTCGATTTTGCAGAGTATTTTTTTTTTATTTCACCCCTAGTTTTAGAGAAAATTGATTACGAAGTTTTTTTCGATTTTTTTTTACAAATTTTATCAAATATCACGCATTTTAGTCAAATTAATACTATCCATAAAGTAAACAAATTTAAAAAAACGCGTTTTAATATGAATTTTAGCTATTTTACTTAATCTGCCATACCTACTCTTGAAAACTTTTAGTGAGAGAAAAAAGTTTTTTTTTCAAGTTCAATTTCAAAAGTCGTATTACACAATCGTCTCCAAATACGGTGTAGATTCACCAGTTTCGGGGGTTGTACTACGAGTTTTATTACACCCTGTATACATAAATGATAAAAATTTAAGTCGTTTTACTTGATATTTCTTAAATGGTTAAATGCATGTTATTTAAATGTTTATATCGGTTTTATAATAGTATTCATTATATAAGTATATTTAGGAAACTCCAAATTATATAATTTGAATCTGAGGTTAAATTTATTAAATCTGTGTATTTTTTTTTTGTAAATGAGACCTAAAACGTTCCTATTTCAGGTAGAATGAATGTCTTGGAAATCAACCAGTTTGGTCGGTTAGTAGGTCATGTGTATCGATATTATAACTCTTAGCTTAGTAGCAATAGCAGTTACTATTACAACATAGTTAATAATATACAATCTTTATGAATGTTAAAGTATGTATTAATTAAATAAAATCCGCAATAGTTTTATTCAGATATTTATTGAAGTTAGCCAAATTACAACATACATATTTTATGACTAGAAACCGAAAACATTTTTTTACAACTTTATCCGATTACAACGAATTTTTGGAAATTCCGATTTCAATTGGGATCACAGGATATATATAATAAATATGTTATGTTCTGTATGTATAAAAATCGTTGGAAAACACAGTATAATTTATTGATGAGATTAGTTATTCACATTTTATTATTTCTTATGGAATACGATTATTACACCAATTTTTAAAGGCCTACTTTACACAGAAAGGGATTTGTAGGTCTGTTTTTCTCAATATTTTAAAATAGCTTTACTGTTTTATATACAAATAATGTCGAAAAGTTTATATAAGTTTATATACTTTACTCACTTCCAACAAATCACAATCTTTTTTTTATGTTGACAATGACAAGATTTAACGATTTTTGAAATCTGCCTGTATTTCCACTAAAAATTCATTTCTATTGAAAAATATAACGCAAGATTTATCAAAACAATTAAAGACGTAGTTATTATTATATTTTATGTCATCATTCATTTTTTAAGACTCTTACTGCATCAAGTTTGGCTCTCTAAAGAGATTCTGTTTGAAATTGGCTTGGAGAATGAGAACCGACAAAAAGATTTGAGGAAAGGTGTGAACTTGTGCCTCGTACTTTTTATATTTCATAATAAAAAAAGTTAAAAAATTAAATACTCGAAGGCTGACGCAAACATTACAAATCTTGGTGTTTTAAGTGAAATTCCATATATATTAACAGCCACAAAACTGCAAAAAATTATTACAAGTTTGTACTTGGAAAAAAACATGCTGATTTTTTTTTAATAACATGAAGCCCTCATTTTTTTTAAACTTTTTACTGGAAAAGTGGCAGCAAAAGAACAATAAGTTATTAAAAGCACATAAAATTCTAGGGAAATTGCTAGCTAAATTTTAAAAAATATTTTAAAAAAACATTTTCGCTGCGTTTATGGTCCCATACAATAAGTATTGGGCAATAACGATTTTTATCTCTCCTCAGTACTCCTCTTAATGTACTCGTATGTAAACAAAGCCGCAAATAATGACAACAGGTTATCGGTGGGTTATCTTATCACTTATGATGGGGACAAAAATCAAATGAATTTTCAAGAATTTATGTTTACGTAAAATAATTTTATAGTATGTAAGTATTTAGGATTTCGCGACGCATCTTTTCATCGAGATTAAATTTATGCATAATACTACATCTATATTCTATACAATACATAATAATTATTGGTAACTTAATCTAGTTTTCACTTTTCATTCACTACAGGAACATTAACTTTGCATCATCCGATGCTTATTGCACATTCACAACACAATCATATTTCTTTCATCAGTAGGGGCAGATGGGTCCAGCCGGGTAGGGAGATTTCCCGGGAAAGGCAAAAGGATTCGGGTTCGCAACTCTGCAGATGTCCTTGTACGACCTTCCCTCGGAAGCTCTAGGCCCTCCACCCCTGCTCTTGTGTCTCCTCTGGCCCCCGTACCCCCCAAACAGCACGTCCAAGAGATTTGTCGGCTTGCTGGTAATCGAAACAACCGCGATACTCAAAAACAGGGCAAAGAAGAGCCAAATGGATTTAGCCATTATAAACCAACTGATTACTTCACTGATTCGAACCGCTTTGCTATTTATAAATGAAGTGATAATTGGTAGAAATCGCGGTAATTTTAAACTGACTGTATCTACAGCTCCGACTATCGTTTGGTATCAGGTCGTGGAATTTTCATTAGGCAACTTCCACCGCAGCTGACCACTCCAATAGCTTTGAGCAACAGGGTTCGCTGTATAACTGGTTGCGCCTTTTTATAAGATTGGTGTATCGGAGTCCCGGCTGATGGTTGCCGCGTGTGTGGGTGAGTGGCGACCGTGGCCTCTCGGAACATAATAATATTATCACCGGCCTTGATACTGTCCGGAGAAATTATTCATCATCCCACGACCTTCAATAAACAAGTGTTTATAGGTAGGTATGTATAACAAACACTCGGACATCGCTATCGGTAGGTACGCTGTTTACATTGCACTTTGTTGTGACGCACTGCTACTTAGCATTTTCTAAGAGCTTCAATAGTTAATTTAATTATTTGTCGATTAACAAATGTTAAGTCATTTTCGAGAACAATATAATTAGTAGGAAATGCATTATGTTGACTATAAAATTCAACGTCATTCGCAATAAGTAAGCAATAAAACGTTTAGACATTTATTACTGGCTTGAACTTTTGAATAAAACATTTGCAGTTATCTAACTAAACCAGATATAGAAAATACTCACCATATTCACTACTGCTACTCTCCCTTATCCGCACACAATGGTGCATAGGGCACTGCATTGGTACACCAAGTGCAGTGAATCATACATATTTATAGCCTATATTATACGTCATCTAGACATGTAACAAAAACCTATGCACTACAATGGTTGTATCAATAATAAAATTAAAATATCATTGCCAACAACGTTCATCAAACAATCTAAATTTTATTTCATTTTTATGTGAACACGCGTTTTATATATAAAATTGGTTTACCACACTTAGCGTTTTTAAACGGAACTTACGTTACCTTCAATTTTCTGTAATAATTTATTAATATTTTTTAATTCACTTGAGATATTCACTTTTGTATTGTGAAATGTAAATCAAACCCACTCCGTATTATTCAGATTTATCTATACATGTTTTTCACAGTCCATAGTTAAAAATGTATGAAAGTACCTAATCAAATACTAATTATAAGAAAGTACGAATTTAGGAAATTAACACCCTAGAAAACGTACCTACGTTAATTTATTTTTTAAAAACGTATTTAATATTGTAATCTGTGTGTAATGTTACTTCATTGATTACCTGAATACCACATAACAAAAAATTCTGTATAATTTTTATGACTGAATCGGAAAGTGGCATTAAAAAAACATAGAATACTATTACGAGTTGTTTTATTTCCACTGAACATGCGTTTTTTTGGGGAAAACATAGAACATTAGTTAAGGGGTCGTTGAGTCCTTATAAAAGCAAAACCTTTATCACCTCCGCCCCTTTCAGACTTCAGTAATAATATACATTAATATTACATCTAGCATTAACATCATACATTATAAAGAGGATTTAATAATTGAATACGGCAAGGTTCAGCAAGCTTTGTATCTGCATTGCAGCATCATATAACTGAATTATCTTTTAATGCTTTAGTGCTGTTATATTCTATAGATTTAGGTAAGTGCAAATAATGCAGTGGTTAGTTCAATTAATTCCAAATTCGACGACAACCTAACATTCGAAAGCACTTTTAGTAAATAATTCGCTCGTGAAATATGCCTAACATAAAATATTTTTTCGAAGTAATACTTATAATAAATTTTAAGTATATTTTAACTTTTTTTTTCTGGGCTTGGGACATTCCAGTAAGGAAACATTGGAACGGGTTGTGGCCCAGTGGTAGCGTCAGGGTATTGAGTCCAGAGATCCCCGGTTCGAATTCCCACTCCGCCAAGACTGGATTCCTAAGCACAAGCCACTTATGCTTCATTCATAAATTGATATAAGTATGTGCAAAAATCATAAGTAGGTATATTTTAACATAATGTTTTTCTGGGCTTGGGACATCCCAGTGAGGAAACATTGGAACGGGTGGTGGCCCAGTGATATATGTGCAACTTATCTTCCTTGGATGTTCACGGTCTTCACACTAAATCTTGGGAACAGCTGATGTACGTGGTTCCTGTTGTTGAGAGCAGTCTGTAGAGAGCAGCACTGCGTAGATGGATTTTTTTAATCAACTGTGTAATATAATATAGGTGGTTTTCCATCTAAAACCACCAAAATCTCATTTTTAAAAAAAAAGGAAATACGACGTTTTCATACTAAGCCATCGATATATAATATATATTTATGTAGGTGAATTATTGAACACACGTTCAGTGTCGCTCTACTTATGAAGATAATACAATAATGGTCGTCACAGCTTTATATTTTCGACACTGAACTCTCAGGATATGGTTCAATCTCTTTCGATTAAAATAACAAGTGTACTTTTATGCTCTCAGATAAATGGATCAAGTACACAAGTCTGAGAAAACAGGTTAAATTGGACATAATGGTTCTTTAATATTCGGATGCCCGTGTACCTAACCCTGTAAAAAAATTACAATAATTTTACATATATTTTTAATTCACAGCTCTCCTTGTAATAAATTGACTCGCAGTAGGTAATTATTACTGTAGTTAATCGCAATTTACAAATAATTATTCATCATTTGTCATCTTCCGTTACCCTTATCCGTACTAAATACACATTATAATTACATATAATAACTTCGCATACTTTGAGTCTAGAGATAGGTATTGAGTAGGTAAATGAATATACCATTTTTGTGTGATTACTATTATCAGATCTGTTCAAGTGAAAGGTAAGAGGACGCGAACGGTAGGTAATAATATCAAGTGAAAACCTTTCAAATAGGTAGGTACTTACTCTACTTACATCATCAGCGTAAAGTTTTGTCTGGCGGACTTTTTAAGACCCGATTTTATAATGTAGTTTATATTCATTTAACCCTTGCGGTGATATAGCCCGCGTTGCAAAACCTCTCTAAATAATTAGTAATATCTCCCTAAATAATCAATCACATAAATACCTATAACACTGGTATTTTCGTTAATCTTCAATCAAACCTCTTTACAGCGGAAAAAAAATATATTTTATACATATAAGAATTGTAGGTAATACTTAAAAAATATTTTTTGCCTGCATGTTTTAGAAATTTCATACGAACACCGTGTATTTTGCAGAAAACAGACTTTTTCATTTCACGGAGTTTTTCATTTTTTAAATCGGTGTATAACACTTACTAAAATAATACACAATATTTGCTACATCAAAAAATAAATAATTATTCTTTGGATAAACACTAGGGATCTTCCGTATTTTAATGTTTCCAATAATATTTTCATTATAATTTGTTTTTGTTTATGCTTTATTATGAATGACGAAGGACTTCCAGATAAAGTGCAATGGTGCATAGTCAGTACAACGTAGATAGGTGTTGGTACAACCAACACCAAGATCGGTGTTGGTACAACACTAATTAAAAAAGATCGTTAGGGCACATCACTACTGCCACCATAACCACCACCCCAATTTTATGTAGAGAGGTGTTTCCATAACCCCATGGTTCAAAAATAAATCAAACTAAATCTATATTTAGTTTTAGTGTGAATCTTTACAATGACTACTAATAATTTGTTGATTTATAGTTTGTATCTTGATGCCAATAAATATGAATTATATATATAAAATTATAGTATTAAAATATTATACAAGATGATCATTATCCAGATCGTATTATGCGACCATTTTTAATTTTAAAAAAAAAGCTTAAGCTTTTAGTATTATCGGAAGAGTATCGGTCTTAATAATTTCAGCGGCAAAGCTTAGAACAGAAATTTAAAAAGAATAAACTTTTTTTCATTTATAATCTTAATATTCGTCATCATCATCATCATACCATATCCGCTCCCTATGTGGAGCATTTGAATTTCACAAACTGCTTCCAGGCCAGGCGATCGGCCGCCAGCTCTCGTGCATCCTCCCAAGTCAAGTCCACGTCTCGCAGTTCTGACGCAAACTGCCAACGAATTGTCAACAGTGGACGACCAGAACGCCGAGAACTTGATGCCTTGTAAGATAGGCAAGCATGGTTAAGGCTCTCCTCGGGAGGCATACGTAGTATATGGCCTAGCCAGCCGAAACACCTTCACCGAATGACAGTATATACCAAGGGTTGCTGTGTCCGTTGCCTCACTAATATAACTAAACTTAATATTACTCAATCTTAATATTACTAAACAATTTTTTTAAATAATTATTTATCATATTTTTAAAATAATTTTATTTCTGTGTATAAAAAATGGAATTTGGATTTTAGAAGAGTCTTTTGTGTAAAACATATAAAACACAGGCAATAAAAAATAGAAATGCAAAAAAGATGACTATTTTGTCTGTAAACTCTCTCCTCCCATATTTCTTTAAAAGTTTTCCGGACTGGGTGATGGTTCCAGCTGTATTTTCAAGTTCATCTCTTGTACTCTGCAATAAAAAATAAAAACAACTACTTTACATGAATCTAAATACAGTTTGATATTCTTCAAAGTATCCTAGAACCTATTTAGTATGACTTAAACTTAAACCTTTATTCACAGTGTCTATCAATAATAGCCACAAGACTAGAAAGAGGTGGGAAGATATCCTCACTCAAAGTAAAAACTATTAATTTTTTAACTTGTGTGGTGTTGTTAGCCAAGTGATGATATGTAGTTTATATTACAGATACATACTTTTACATAATATTAATGATGAAAGTATTTTTATATCTTTATGTGTTTGAATCAGTTGGCAAAATAAACTCTTTAAAAATAATTTGGAAACTAGGTTTGAGGATAGAACATTAATGGATAATATTTATTCTTTCTTTGATTGTATTTACGCTGTCAAATGAGGCCATTGAAATAGACATTTATTTACTAACTTGTTTGAATCTCCTCTGATACACTAATTTATACAATTTAACTGTAAAATAAATCGATAAAAAATAAAGGTGAGATTATATTTTATTGAGCTTACTTGAACACCAGAGCTGGAAGTAGCTAGAGTATCCAACGTGTCTGCACTTCTTTGTGTCGTGTCAGCTAATTGCCGACTAATAGACAGGAGTTGATCTGTCACACCTTTAGTAAAAAAAATACAAATCAAATTAGAAAAATCTGCATTTTTATGAAATCTGGAGTCCTGGATACAGGATTCAGCTATACTTCAAAATGTTTAAAAAAAATATTATATTTGCCTGAAATATACCTGATGACATTTTCAGCAAGCTGGATTTGTCTGTTTTCTTTCGTTGTCGTACTTCTCCATCTCCAGACTTATATCCCAGAAGTTCTTCTTTCTGCGCTTTCTCGATGGCAAACGCACTTGCAACATTGGCCTTTTTGAAAGCATGGAGGGAACTAGAAAAAGACAGAAAGACATACAGGCATTTATTATAGAAGAGAAGAATAACTTAACAGTATTTAAATATTCAACCATTGCACAGATTTTGATTTTTTTTATAATATTTATTTAGAACTATATAATTTTACATAGACTAATATTATTACATTACACTTAATTTTTTTTTCCTAACTATTCTTATCCTACCATTATACATTTTTCAATTTAGCTATAATATAATACCTCATATTTCACCTGGAATCTCCTCATACATTTTAATGCCCTTATACATTAGACAATTCTGTGACATAGTTTTTCTTTTCTTTTCTAATCTTATATTTTTTGAACCTCTTGTTGCATATTTATGAAAAAATTCATTGTTTTTTAATTTGTTTTGCAAATACCTTGGAATTATCCCTTCAACAATTTTGTTAAATTCATTAGCAACATTGTATTTCATTATTTGGTCTACTGGCATAATATTCAAAAGTTTAATTGAATACTTGATGAAAAACTGGTACTGTGCAAAAGAGGTACTGGGATTTTCCGAGAGAAGAAAATAAAAAATATATTTTTCTCAAATCTGGGTATTTGTATTTCCCCTCTGTTATTGGGCCACTTGGCCTGTTAATGTAGTTAAAAATCGTTTTACTGTGCTAAGTATCCTTACCTCGCAAGTTGCTGTCTGTGTGACTCTACTTCTGCAGCGAGCCTTTTGTCTAGATTATCTTTCGCAAACTGATCTAGCAACTCTATATCTTTTCGAAGCTCAACTATGTATCCTCTACCTTGACAATTTAGGGCATTCAACTCTTCCAATGATTCTCTACAAGCCACAATATCCTATAAAAATAAATCATGATTCATTTGATTATTCGCAGCCGAGGACAAATAAACACAATTATTTAAAACAGCCAAAAAAATCACCTGTATCAATGCTTTGACTTGAAGATCATGTTGAACCAAATTTTGGCGAATTAATTCAACTGACACGACATTATTTTTCTTATTCATTTTTAAACTAAAAGAAATTTTGCACTGTTTCCTTATTTATGTATTTGACATTTAGTATAATTCCCACGTCTACACTAATAAAATTATTGACATTTACATTTTGGAGAAGAAAAGTTAGCCAAATTATGACACTGACAGTTATGTAAAATGTAGCAATCCTTAAATAATATTAGTACCTAAATGGACGATTATTAATATTTTTACAACTGGTAAGTATTAATTTGACGGATGAAAAAGTTGCAGCTGTTCGGCTATTCAAAAATTTTTCATTGTTTTTGTGCCTAACTTTGGTAACGTTTATAATTTGTTAGCATTTTACTGACCTTTTCGTATTTCGTTAAGTAAATTCGCAGTAAAGATGTTTCGTTAGTAAATCCTAATCCTACATTAAAATTTGTAAAACTGTGTACCTATCAATTTTCGTCTGCGAGTTGATAAACAACGTACGAAAATGACGGAAAATGCTGATACCCAATTATTAACCAGCTCCCCTATTTGGAAGAAACCTGATGAAGTTATGCAATTACATCGACTGAAGCGGAAGAAGAAAGCCTTACAGGTAAGTTTTCTATCAAAAATTTTTAAAAATATATTTAACCCTTAGACTTGATACCAGTTTACGCATCACGAAGTTTTGAACACGTTTTTGTATGTTATAACATTATATGACTTTTTAATCTGACATTAAATCAGTATCAAATTATTTTACCTTGCTTTAAAACAAAAAAAAAAATATTCCTGTATTTTCTTCCTAATTTATATTTTCTTAAAATTATCATCATGTTATGTTAAACGTCTGTGTATATTTTCAGGAACGAATGAAGCAATCTTCAACTCAAAATTTACCAGAAACAAAGACATTTGAAAGTAAAAGTTCGATAAACTTTAGCAGATTATTGGGTGGGGATAAACGTAAAAACCCATTTTCTAAGTAAGTGTTTCCAAAATTTTATTCTATAACGGTTGGGGTATCTCAACAGCTTGTTAAGTACCTATTTTTTTTCTTCTAGGAACAATTTAGAAAATGATAACAAGAAGTTCTGTGGTACAAATGAATATAGCGACACAACATTAGATGAATCTTCAGATTCAACATTATTTCAATTACTGGCTTTAAGTAATTCCAAAATAGATGTTAGGAAAAAGTTAAACACTGATGAAAAATTATCATCGTTTACAAATCTTCTTAACAAAATAACTAACGAGCAAAATGATTCAGAAGAAGTGAGTGTTTTGATTTTGTTGTGTAATACCTATTAATAAATTATAGTATTTTACAATTATGTCGGAAACTATTCCATTCAAATATAAAGCTATAACAATTAACACATAGTATTATTGTTTATATTTCTAGGTACTTCCCAGTATAGCTGGTAAGAGGAATATCCCCATTGATTGGTCGCTAAAGACCAAAGTCCGCTTTATGTCACCGAGACCATTTGCATGGAATCAAAAGTTAAAAGCGAGTGAAGAAGCTTCTGGCATTACCGGGTAAAACATTATTTTATCAATATCATTAGTCGTCATTAATATAGCACTGTACAATGCTAGTCAACTCCAGAAATACTCCAGATATGAAATTTTGCTATTATAAATATGCATTTTTTGTGATAATTTATTTTCTACTCAATATAGATTTGTGCGTTGCCTGGACACTTCAAGTTCTTGTACATTGGACACATCGCATCATGCACGCTTCCATCAGAACTGTTTATACTGGCAACACCCGAGTCTTCCCTGGCTAAACCTATTCCCTCGTACTGGTGGTAGGGTCGCTGTTAAAAACTTCATTGTAGCCAATGATGAAATAAAGAATGCACTTCATACACAATGGACTGAAAGCTTTAGATCCTTATTCCAAGTAAGCATTTAGTTTTTTTAATAATCATGTTCTCTGCATTTTAATAAACAAGACTATTTATATTGTACTTGTTTTTTCGCAGCTTGTTCGTGCCAGACAATGTCCGTATTTTTATGTCTGTTCCAACACGTTTACTTGCTTATTTCAAGCAGCCGGAGTAGGAGGGCAAATAGAAACTTGCGCATATGTTTCACCCTCTACTAGAGGCCTAAGGCAAACACTAAAACAAGAAGGTAATCCTTTAATTTAATTAATTATTGTGTTAAAATGCCTTGTTTACTCTTATGAGTAGCATGTTTGTAGACATTACTAGACGGCTCTTAGAGGTTTAATAAGTAAAATCACTAAATATATTCAGAATTGTATTGTGATTCAACCAATAATATCAATGGATTCAACGTCATGTTGGATTTTGGTGAAACTGATTGTTAGTTTTACCTCACTCTCAACTACCAGTTGATCATGAGTCATGACCACAACATGGTTAAATTGCAATATTCATTTCTTCCACATAAAAGTGCTGTTGTAAAAGTTTATAAATCTGCATTATTTGCAATAACAATCCAGATCCGTCATCTGCGAAACATAAAATAATCAAACAATGCCACAAATATTTTTTTAAATTTAAAACATCAATTATTGTTTGAAACGAAATATCAAAGACAAGATATTTCTACCGTAACTCTTATTATTATTTAACATAACTACATAGATTTATTGGTATCTGAATATCGTCGCTTAAGAAACAACACCGCATAATTTGTTTTTATCAACTTTTTAGCTTATAAAAACTTTTGGATTGTTGAGATTGAATAGGTCACAATTTTTCTTCAATTGCAAATTTTATTTATTAAAATGCTTTTTAATTCTTAATCCTAATTATTTTTATCTAAACGATTTTATTTTGACTTACAAGCGACAATATCAGTCTTGCATCTATTTTTATTTCTTTCGAAGAAATTGAGTACACAATGCCACTGAGAAAAAACTACACAAAAAGAAAATCAGAAGAAATGATATCTGCACAAAATACCAGCGAAGAGAAGGGAGAAGGTGATGGGCCGAAGAACTCTTCCTTCGACAGTTGCTACGACACAATGGACAATACTAACGGACACTCTCCACCAGCCGACGGGAGTGAAGATCAGGGGGAGATGTCGGGAGATGAAGATGACATGGAATCGGAGCAGTGGTTGCACAGTTTGGGGGTTGCTGAAGATGAAATCAAGAAAATCAATTATTCTCAAGTAAGACATCTGTTTTGTGCATGATGCAAATGTAATTGGTGTTTATATTTTTTCAAATAATTTTTTACTCCAAGTAAAAGTGCGTCAAGCAGACGTGTTACATCTATTGAATTCACTTGGTTGTACTTTGTATGTTATTAGCGTATTGCCTCCATAGCATAATAGTAAATATTATTAGCTAAATAATTTTGTTTTCACAACTTTTTTAAATCTATCAAATTTTTATTATTAAACCTAAAACCATCAAACTTTGGGGATACTTCACAAAGCGTAGTAGAGCTGTAAAAATTCCACTAAAGTTTTTACTCTCTGGATTATAGAGGTACAGCATAGAAATGGGCAAAGCTGTGATTGGTTGGATTTAAAAATCTTAACCTATTGTATAAATTTCGCTTTTAAATAGCTATTTGATTTTAAATTATTTTATTAAACCCAACCTATCTTAACCTACTGTATAAATTTCATAACCTATTATAAAGGATATTGCTTTTAAATAGCTATTTGATTTAAATTATTTTATTAAACCCAACCTATCTTAACCAACTGTATTAATTTCATAACCTATTATATTATGGATTTACCATAGACTAGTCCTCATAAAAATTACCACGCTTTGTGAAGTATGCCCCAAACTTTAGAGACCACCAGTAGATATTTATCATAGAAAATCAGAAATAATATTATGTACCTAGTCAATTTGTGGTCCAATCATAATATAAAACATAGTATTGTGGAATTCTAAACATCACTGCAAATTTCTTATTTTATATATTATTTTTAATACTTTCAAATATTCTTTTAGATACGGAAAACAAATGTGATGGAAAGCATGATTGACAGTGGTGAAGAATCACTAATATTTGTTCACGGAGTTGACGCGCAAGCTCTGTTCAACTTCTTACTGAACTGCAAATCATCCATCCCAGCTACGGGACCATTTGGTGGGATCCCCCCCACTCTCCTCTCCCCTACGGCCTTCCAGGGTGGCACTCTGCAGCCCCTAAAGGTAAAACAACAAGTTGAGCGCATTTCAGATTTTGTGAGGATTAAAAATTTTAAAAAAAATTAATTAGTATAAAAAAATTACTACCTATGTAGTATGTAGTTTTGATGATTTCAATGATTTAAATCAAATTTACACATTTTAATGTGCGATTGGTCCGGAGATTATGTGAATGTAAAAAGCAAACAATGTGCCTTCAATGGTTTTATTACAGCATTTCTTATTTATAGTCTAACTAGACTTACCAGATAATCTAAATTTGTCTATCTGTAGCGTTTTTAATGAATTGTCAAGCTTTCTGTATCTTTACATAATACAAAACCTATTTTTCACACTTTAAAAAACAAAATGTTTACATGTCAACCTTTTTGCCCCTGTGAAATGATTTACCTACTACTACAATTATTTGACTGTAATAATGTGAATATCGATATAATGTATATATAATAAACACAGTGGTCAGAATTTTCGTATCCCTCCATATCATACTGAAAACAAATTGCTCCAAGAATTAGTATCCCTGTTTTGGATGAAAAAAATTGGCAGGGTAAACCTAAGCACAACCAAAATCAGTGCTATCAATAGATTCTATCAACTAAATTACAGAAAATGAAAATTCTCAATTTGATAATTTGCTATCTTTAGGTTCGTGAAAGTGTTGTACATTCTGAAGGTGGTAAATATTACTCTGTGGAACTACGTGGACCAATACTCCCTACCACGGTCCACTCCCTCTGTAATTTACTTCGGAGTAATGCCAACTCATTCAGTGGAACTTTCGCCAACCTGCCGCATAGTGTAGCTTTCACGAAAGCGGCTAAAGTTATGGCTGATGGTAAGTACCTAGATAAATATGCCATTACTATTATATTGGCGTATTATTGAAATATACCATTGTTACATTATAATACTGTAAAACCTTACAACTTTGCGCAATTTAAATAATTTGGCAAGCGTAAAGAGGATGTTTCTACATCGTATAAAATCCAGCAAATCTGATGACATTGCTTAATATTAGTTGAACAATGGGTGAAAAACGGTGTGTGCATAGCGAGTTCTGCAGGAGAAGTGAGTGTGGGGAGGTTCCGAACTCAGTGTTGCCACCCTTTAACGATTTGGATATGTTAGGGTTGCAAACTTTATAAAAGCTAAGAACATAAATATAAGATATTATTGATATCTCAACAGAGACAGAGAAGCTCTGTCATCTGACATCTGACAACCATGTATGACAAATTTTTGAAACAATGGTGAATATATCTTAGGTGTAAAGAACTATCCGCTTGCGAGTTGTTATTTCGAATGGGAATGTTGTAATTACGTCAAGTGGCCACTTAACCCAGCCCAATGACAGGTCATAAGCCCCGTAAACGCCTAGATAACCCACATTCGTTTCCAGAGCTTCTCTGTCTCTGTTGAGATATCAATAATATCTGATATCAGCCCAGCATGGGTATAATCCAGTAATTTGTCTACAAGTATTTGTATTCATTCAAAATGTTGTTCAAACATAATTATAAGCTCATTTGTCCACAAAAATATTTCATTTATTATTAAATAGACATTGACGTGAATAGTAAATTTAAATTTAATCATAATTTTATTTACAGTTATTTACATACTCTATTGCGCAAAGTTGTATGATTCTGCAATACCTACATAGATTCTCAAATGTTTTTTTTTTAGATATTTTTTTATAGTGATTCAAATGATCAAATTCCTTCATAAATTTTATGATTATTTATTGAAAAGATTATTATACCTACGAAAACTGAAAAGTTCGCAAGATTGTTGAATTAATGGCCCTTAAAGTTGTTCCAACCATTTTAATTTTTGACATAAGCACGCCTATGAAGTTCAAATTCATAAAAAATAAAAACTCATGTCAAACATTTCAGTTTTGTCATACGGTGAAATGTTTCTTTTGAAACCTTCTTTATTATCTATATTATTTCCTTTTTCAGGTGACAAAACAGCCGAAAATTCTTCAAATAAAATGCAAAGTGTATTTGGGAGAGAAAACTTATCAGATTGTGGTTTGAATCAAGACATGTTGGAACAATTTTGTTCTTCAGATCCTATTACAATGGAAATACTAGACAGTCTTGCATATTCAGAAGACAAAAATGTTTACACTTGGTCATAATGTTAAGTTACCCTTTAATTTATTACTTTATAAATTGTAAATAACGAAAAGGAATGTGTAATTTTAAAATCACGTAGTACAAATAAAAATTATGAATTATAATTTTTGAAATAACACTGATAATTATTTTTTTGCATGTGTATTATTAGGACTACGAATCCAATTTAAAGATTCGTAAAATCAAATATATTTTTGAACACAATATTAATCCAAGAAATAATTATAAATCAATAAGATACGGCAATGAAATATTCCTAACGTGTGATCGTGTAAATATGTATTAATTTATTTGTGATGATTATATTAATTTACAAATACAGTGTGCTAAAAAACTTTTGTCTTTAAATTTCCTTTATATTTTTATTTATTTGTATATTTGTTGAATAGTATTTTTTATTGTTTGTATAAGTATAATAATACTCCCTCCAATGAGAGTATTTTATTTTTTACATTTATTAGCCATTTTAATTTTATTAAAATATAATATAAAAAATCACAAGCCGACAGATGCGATTACTTCTTATATTGGTTAATAAATAAGCAAGAGATAAAGAGTTAATCTAAGAATAGGGAAAAATAAAACGCAAATTGATGAATAAATAATGGAAATGTATTTCACGTATCATGTCTACTAATCACACATGTTTACATTATGTCATTAACATACATTCATCAAAAAAAGACAAATTAATAATACAAATACTTTAAAGACAATAAATTATTCTTCAAAAATAGTTTATAAATCGGAGAGAATTAATCTTAAATTGTAATATGTAGTGGAGATACATTCCAGTTCACACTAATAGTCACTGCTTATATTCTATCACTGCTGAAACCCCAAATCAGTTACATTCAAATGTATTTGCCTAACGATTTAACCTATGTAATTTTATGCTAAGTTCTGGCCGTTCACCATTCTTCTGTACTGTAATTTACTGAAACAAAAATGAAGTTAGTAAAGTTAGCTGCCGATGATATTATAAGAGCAATACTCACAGTCTGCGCGCTGCTGGGCTGCGTTGGTTGCCCCGGGCACAGAGTATTGCGGCCTGAAGTTGGTGAAGTTAGCTGCCGATGATATTATAAGAGCAATACTCACAGTCTGCGCGCTGCTGGGCTGCGTTGGTTGCCCGGGCACAGAGTATTGCGGCCTGAAGTTGGTGAAGTTAGCTGCCGATGATATTATAAGAGCAATACTCACAGTCTGCGCGCTGCTGGGCTGCGTTGGTTGCCCGGGCACAGAGTATTGCGGCCTGAAGTTGGTGAAGTTAGCTGCCGATGATATTTATAAGAGCAATACTCACAGTCTGCGCGTTGCTGGGCTGCGTTGGTTGCCCGGGCACAGAGTATTGCGGCCTGAAGTTGGTGAAGTTAGCTGCCGATGATATTATAAGAGCAATACTCACAGTCTGCGCGCTGCTGGGCTGCGTTGGTTGCCCGGGCACAGAGTATTGCGGCCTGAAGTTGGTGAAGTTAGCTGCCGATGATATTATAAGAGCAATACTCACAGTCTGCGCGCTGCTGGGCTGCGTTGGTTGCCCGGGCACAGAGTATTGCGGCCTGAAGTTGGTGAAGTTAGCTGCCGATGATATTATAAGAGCAATACTCACAGTCTGCGCGCTGCTGGGCTGCGTTGGTTGCCCGGGGCACAGAGTATTGCGGCCTGAAGTTGGTGAAGTTAGCTGCCGATGATATTATAAGAGCAATACTCACAGTCTGCGCGCTGCTGGGCTGCGTTGGTTGCCCGGGCACAGAGTATTGCGCCTGAAGTTGGTGAAGTTAGCTGCCGATGATATTATAAGAGCAATACTCACAGTCTGCGCGCTGCTGGGCTGCGTTGGTTGCCCGGGCACAGAGTATTGCGGCCTGAATGTGAAGTTAGCTGCCGATGATATTATAAGAGCAATACTCACAGTCTGCGCGCTGCTGGGCTGTGTAGGTTGCCCGGGCACAGAGTATTGCGGCCTGAAGTTGGTGAAGTTAGCCGCCGAGGCAGCCGCGCTGGAGAAGCCGGGGAGAGTTCCCGCCTGGAACCCGGGAGGGAACTGCGACATCTGCTGGGCTGGAAACCAAACAAATTCACTCTCTATTTTATTACTTCCATTTATTAAGTGATCTTATATATTAAGTGATTTTATATATTTGTTATAATTCATTGCGTTTAGTATCTGTTTAACATTTATATTTTCGCTATACTATTTTCTTAATTATTGATATTCGTGTTGTGTGACTTTGTGAACTTTTATTTTTATATTTGTTGTAAAAGGTACTGTGTACCGTGTATATGAAATAAATAAATAATAGTCATAGCAACAAAACAGTTACTTTAACTCTTTCTCTACATCTGTAACACCATTACTTCCAACAGCTGCCAACTGTCAACTCCAGTTGATCGTATTATGAGTTTTAAAATACATCAACATTTTAACCCTTTGAACTCTATTTATTTTACACGGAAAAAGATATATGAATTGATAGAGCAACTTTTGATAGATTAGTAAAATGTCAATTGACGTTACCTTGGGAAGCAGGATTGCCAGCAGTAGCAGCGAGCCTACTGAGAATAGAACGCTCCGACATCTGCAGCCTCTGGGCCACGGGAGGAATGCGTGCCAAGGTTGCTGGCAAGCGTGACACGTCTGATTTCATGTCAGAGAGAAGTTCCTCCAGCTGATTCAAAACCTACAAAATAATACAAATGCATTAGAAATAAATAGGAATGAATGACTTAATATTGCTACTTAGTATGTATTAAAATACCTTATGTAAAACTGCATTAGCGGGTTTGTTTCCAGCTAAAGACTCTTTGCTCAAGTGCTGATGAGATTCTGCTAAACATTCCACCTCTGCAAATCTGGCGTTCAGTGACATGGCAGGATGGTTGGGATCTTGAGTAAGATTGAGATATGCCGCCCTCCTTAGCTGCTCTTCTATCACAAGGGCTTGCTCCAAAAGCTAAAAATATTATAGATTCAAATAACGACACGCACTAATAAAAAAAAATTTGCAAGTATACTGACAATGTATTGTATAATTACCTTAAACCTCCTAGCCAGAAACTTGTTCTTGATTTCAAGGAAGTTTCCTTTCCCAACATCCATTTTAAATGGTTCATTGATGATTGCAAATCTGATATCATTTTGAATATCTTGCCAGCGACCATAACCGTGAGTGACAATGCCGGCCAGCAGCCAATAGTCGTGACGGCGATGCCAGATCTCATACTCTCGACCGGGTGCTGCTGCTCTCTCTTCATTAAGCCATAGAGTATGTAATTCTGTGAATCCACCGTCGGCAATGTTAAACATGAATTTACGCTTCTTAATTTCCAGTTTAAGAGCATCTTCTTCTTCCTGCTTGGAGTCCGGCTTTTTGATATCAGAATCATCGTCTTTTACAAGAACGACATCATCTTCAGCTTCAACTTCACCTGTTTCCTCATCAACAGACATCTTTCTTTCTTTGGTTTCCTCAACAAGAGGAGATTCTTTTTCTTCTACAACTGTATCGTTGGTTTGTTCAATTTTCTTTTCCTCTGGAACTTTGTCTTCTGTTTCTTCCACTTGAGTTTTTTCTTTGGCGCTCAGGTCTTCTGGTGGTTTGTCATCAGTTTTATCTGTAATAATATTTTTATCCTCCAATGGGTCTTTTTCTTTAGCTTCCTTGGCATTTTCTTTCTCTGCTAAAACACCTTCTACGGCCGGAACAGCAGGTGCAGGAGTGGGGGTGGGTGCTGGAGAGGGGGCAGCGCTGGTGGTAGGTGTGGCGGAGGATGGTGAAGGGGAGGGAGCAGCGCTCTCTCTCCGCCTGCTGAGGCTCCTCCGGTGACTGATGTCTCAGCACTGCCGGGAGGTTTAACGGGATCACATGGCTTCCTTATAAGTTCTGGCATACTATAGTAACCATTTATGTGTTCAAATTCTTGCACCTTCTTCCGTATAAGTGACATAACCCCAATCCTAGTAAGCACATGTTGCCTTGAGAGGCCTTCGCGAGGTACGCCATCTGCGAATGTTTCAGAATTATCCGCACCTGGTTCACAGAGATGCCTCATGAAAAGAGAAACGTAGGCTTTGAAGTTTCTCTCAGTTTTTCCGCGTAGATCACGAACTAACCATTGAGAATTAAAGGCATCTTGAGGAGGCATACCATAGCGCATGATAGCATTAAGGAATGATTTTCGCTGACGGGCATTAAAACCAAGGACTTCCATATTTCCTCCTACTCGAGCCAACAAGGGTGGCAGAGGACGGTCTCTTTCTTCCTTGCGTTTCAACCTCCTCTTACTACGCCTGCTAAGGTCGCCATTATCATTTTTTTCATCAAAGTCATCATCCTCTTTGTCGTCGTCTGATCCTTGGGAGAAATCAGAGTTGTTATAATCGGAAGCATTCTCCTGCCATGTTGAATCCTCTCGAGACTCTGTTTGTACAACTCCTCCATCGTTGTAGTTAACCTGCTTGCGTACTCTTTTACCTTTACCCAAGGTTCTGGATATATCTTCTTGTTGCTGCTCATAGTGATGGCGCAATAACTTTATCCAGTACGCGGGTCCGTGTTTTCAGCTTCTTGTTTAATAATCTCTGTATCCACCTCCTCTTCGCCATCTCCTTCTTTAGTAGCGTATGAAGCTACTTTGAAAGAACTCAGGTACTCATTAGCCCACGATTCCTTTTGCTCTATACCTAAATTAGATCTATCGAGCAATTCACTTATAGCCTTATCATCATAGTGAATAGCTTCCTCTTCCTTCCCCTCGTCTTCCTTAAATAGTTCCTCTGTGCCGAAACGTAGAATATCATCCAATTCTTGCTTAGTAAAGTTAGCACCTTTACTGCCCAGTCCAGGCCTCACAACTAAATGAGTCAACATCATTTTGCGTTTGGCAACTTGTGTCACTCTTTCCTCCACACTATTACGGGTTACAAATCTATATATCATCACCTTATTTGCCTGGCCAATTCTGTGAGCACGGGAGAAAGCCTGGATATCATTATGGGGGTTCCAATCAGAATCATAAATAATAACGGTGTCAGCAGTTGCCAAGTTAATACCGAGACCACCGGCTCTTGTGGAAAGTAGAAATACAAACTGGGGCGCTCCGGGGGCATTGAAACGGTCAATAGCTTCCTGGCGAACTGATCCAGTGATACCACCATCTATTCTCTCATACTTGTACCCCTGGCCCTCCAGATAGTCTTCCAATATATCCAACATTTTGGTCATTTGGGAGAAGATGAGAACTCTGTGGCCTTGCTCTTTTAATTGTTTTAGCATTTTTGAAAGCAGAACAAGCTTTCCGGAAGATTTGATCAGTGCTTGAGTTTCATAGTTGCCATGAATACTCAAAGGCGCTTCTTCGGATGCAGCCGGAAATAGATAAGGATGATTGCAGCATTTTTTCAAATCCATCATTACATTTAACAAGGAGACTTGTTGCCCACCGCTCTTAGGATTAAGAGCCTCAAAATTTCTAGTTAAAATATATTTGTAATACTTCTTTTGCATAGGAGACAATTCTACTCTCACAATAAACTCGGATTTAGAAGGCATATTTTTGAGAACATCAGCCTTCAATCGACGCAACATGTGGGGTCCAAGCATCTCGTGCAAACGCTTAACTTGTTCTTCCTTAGAAACATCAGCAAACTCACTTTGGAAAGCAGACAGATCATTGAATTTGTCCTTACTGAGGAAATTTAGTAGATGGAACAATTCCTCAAGATTATTCTGCAAGGGTGTTCCAGTCAACAGAAGCTTATAGTTGATATTGTATACAGCCAGAAGACGGAAGAATTTAGATTGGTTGCTCTTGAGTCTATGAGCCTCATCCACTACCAGCACAGCCCATTCTATGGAACCCAGACAAGCAGCATCGATGGAAACTAACTCGTAAGATGTCAGAAGAACATTGAACTTAATAGAGCCCGCCTTGATTCTGGATGGTCGACCTCCACGATTAGCTCCTTCTTCGAATGAAAGTTCATTTTCTCTTATTACGGAACGTGAATCTTTATCACCGACGTAGGTAATGACGTAGAAGTCAGGAGCCCATAGCTCAAACTCTCGCTCCCAATTAATAATAGTTGACAAAGGTACTGAAACCAGGAATGGTCCCTTGCAATGTCCCTCTTTGTACAGAGAATAAAGGAATGTTACAGTTTGAATAGTTTTTCCTAAACCCATTTCATCAGCCAAGATGGTGTCTATGCCCTGACCCCAAGAGTAACGAAGCCAGTTTATGCCCTCTAGCTGATAAGGATGAAGCTGCATGCCAGTTTCATTGAGGAATGGAGGTTGGTGTTCATACTTCTTCTTAAGGTCAGTAGTTGGCCTGTCAGGAGGAGCGTTATATCGCCGGGTGAGTCTATCTTCTTCATCCACATCCCCTCGCCGACCCTTCCGCCCGGGTTTACCCTTCTTTCCTTTGCGTGGACCATCTGCGCTGCATGCTGCTCGGAGATCCTGAAGTTATTAAACAAATCATTGTAAATAATAAAATCCAACACAGAACATAAGATTACCAGAAATAAAGGAGTGATATTTACCATATAATATTCTATGGCCAATTTAAGTCCAGGTATATCATCGGATTCCGATTCCCAAGTTGCTTGATCATAAGAGAGTTCTCTCCATTTGACGAGGTAAAGTACAGAACCATCCCTGTTAGTGCGATGATTGATTACACGATGGACTATCAGCCATTCAGGTTTAACTCCGTATCTATAATACAATAAGCGGCAATATAATACATGTCATTGTATTCTTACCAAATTGCATTTTAAAAATATAAATTAAGAAAACACATACTTGTAATATTTTTCCTCCAAATTTTTCTCTTCTTTGTCATGGTCTGAAGTTCTATTGTTCTTAATTCTCTTGTACCTGGAATCAGATTCATCGAGTGGTTCTTCAAGTTTAGGAGGTTCCTCCATATCGTACTTGCGAAAGTATATTCGGAACATCAGCGGGTGGAAAACTTCAATCTGTAAATAATTTTTTAAAAATTAAGTTTTTAAAAACATTTTTTTAATAATTTTTTAAAAAGTAATGACAAACATAAAAATTACAGCTAAATGAAAGAATATACGTAGCTGTAATGAAAGAATATAAAATCACTCGGAAAAGAATAAGGCTAAAAAAAAAGAATAATGGAAGGGGTAACATACCTGAAGCTCCGTGATCCAACTGCAGTGCCAGTAGGACAGATCAGCCCACTTGACAAAGAACTCTCTTCTCCTCTGCACACGTTTCTTGGAGGAGCCAGCTGTTGGATCTATAACTTCTTTCCATCTCCAGGTAATAATCTTGGACACCTTTCCTTTCAGTGGTGGGCACTGAAATTACCAGTAAACATAATATTACGAATTATAATTTGGAACATCCAATAAACTTTAACAAGAATATAGGTAATAACTTACACCACAGCGAGGACACTTCCAGTCTCCATCGGGTATATCATCAAGCGGTGGGTTGAGGCAGAAAGTGTGATAGGCAGAAGGGCAAGAATCACAACACAGAAGCTCTCCGCCGTCCTTGCAGACCCTGATAAATATTTACATTCTTAGAAAAGCTGTGATAAATGGAAGCAGAGGAAACACAGCAAAGAAAACATATTTGTTTTTATGATTTTAAAGGAAAGTATTTCGCTTTTTAACTATTATACCTGCAGAACTCCTGGTGCTCATCATCATCATCTTCTTCTTTGTTTCCTTCAGCCTCACAGTGAGGGCAGGACCACCTACCCTCGGGCGTGTCTTCCAGTTCTGGCTCCAGGCACACGAGGTGGTATGCTCGCGGACACGTATCACACAGGATTATCTCACCACCTTGCTGACAAACCTGGGTAAATAAGAAAGAACCATTGGTTATTCAGAAACTGATAACAGACTTATGTTTGTAGTGTTATATTTCCTTAATTTCCATGTCATTGGTAAATATTGTGCACAGTGCGGGTTTAAACTGTGCAGCCCATAATATATCGCAATTTAAAATACAGCATCAAACAATCTCACATGCGTCAAGGTGAATTTAAAGTATTGTATCACATTGATAGATTGCTCAGATAGAATGACCTCTAGAGTACTAACACCTGAAAAAATTATAGGACAACATTGCCCAATAATACCTAGTACCATACACTTTGTTGATTTGGAATATGATATATAAAATACCGCACCTCACAATAGTCCTGATGCTCCTGTTCTCCATCGGGTCCCTCTGGGAACTTGCTGGTGGTCTTCAACTTCTTCTTCTTCTTGGACTTGTTCCCGATCTTGGTCTTGGCCTTACGGCGGGGCTGGTCGGGGTCTGGGGCCTCGCTGACCCCCGCGGGGCCGTCCTCGCTGGCCCCAGCCACTGCGGGCTCAGAGGTTCCGGCACGGGAGATACGCCCTGACGCCGTGGGGGCCTCGGGTTTCGTGTCCTCGGCTTCAGCGAGCATCTGTTCAAACTCAGCATCGGAATCGGAGTTGCCACCGCTGCCTTCTGGATCATCCTCCTAATAATATTTTAAAAAATAATCTATTATAATTCATATTTGTTTATTTATTTTATAGAAATCAGTTTAATAAATATACATAGTAAAACTCAACTTTTACTATAGAACAGATGTGCGTTGGAAATATTTAAATGTCAGATTTTATTATCGGTCATTTTTTATATTATTATAATGCAATTTCTATTTATGAAATATAAAGAACAGTACAGAAAGCAAAAATTTGATTAAATTTTGTAGTGGTGTCCGCGTTTCATATCAACAGGTCGCATTATAATATTGATTGTAATTAAGTAAGAGAGTAATTAAGTCTAGTATACTTATGTGGCGGGTCGACAACGACGGCACGAGCCGAACATTGCCGAACGCCGACGTAGAGCGTACGAACGGGCCAAACCGGCTTCGAGAATACTACCGGATTCCGACCTCACCGCACGCGTCTTCGAGGCACAAATTACCGCCAATTTATTTTACCAACTTCATTTTATTTTGCCTAATATAGTTATTAGAATCCTTCTTTCAAATGTGTTAGCTTCAGTAGTTTAGTTTCGTGAATAAATCTTGGTGTAAAACGTAAGTACCCTGTTTTACTTGCTCTCCTTCTGTGCACCCCCATAACTTTGTACATCACATAATTAGGCCACCAACTAGGCGCCTACATAAAGGTGGTAACTACCCCACTAAAGTGGTATACCCCGACGTTTGAACACGAAAACACAACATTAAACAATCAATCACGGTGACCCCCATTCAAATTCCATAAAAATTGCGCAAAAATTTCAGACAGAAATATCTCCGCTTGACAAAATTGTACAACAATTATTTTTTTTCGGTCGGTACATGAAAAATTTAAAATTTCATTTTTTAATTTGATTTCACTTTTAATTTATTTGTAATTATTCAAGGTTAATCTATTTCAAGGTTAACTTATTGTAAGGTTAATTAATTTATTTCAAAGAATTAGATTTTTCAAAGACCGAGCGAATCGAGTGAATTTTTCTGTCGGTAACAATCTTCAATGTAAATGTAACTAATGTAAATGTAATTAATGTAACTAGTGAATTGATTAAACTGTGATTAATTTTTCTTAACAATATTACTCGGGCCGGGATTAATTCAAACAGGTGATTCATAATTTAACTAAAATTATTATAAACAAACATAATATAATACGTTCGAGCGACTCGCTCACCAAAAATCGCACGCCGAGTAATTACATTCCTACAACACATATAATTTTTTTTTTTTTTTTTTTTCTTGAGTCGAACACACAAACAATTCACACGAACATTTACATAGGGTGCCAGATTGAGTAGAGGTACTTACAAGGTACCGGAAAATAATTTTTTATTTATAGTTCTTAAATTTTGTTTTTTTTTTTTCAAAAATCCGGTACATAATTATTTTTGACAAATATTATATGGCGAGACAAGCGTGACGTAGGCATCCGAAAGTTTTCTCCTTGTGAACGCACTGTGGGAGTAAGTTTTTTTTTTACCAGCGAAATTTATCGGAAATATTTTTCAGCTGGCGCAGTCGTTTCACAATTACTTGCAATTTGTAAAATTTTATTTTTTTGTAAACAACTTGAAACTATCAAACAAACAGATATTCGGGCGGCTAAGCCGACGAATGTTTAACTTAGTACGTGGACATTAGTATCCATACTTTTTTTCTATATACATTATATTGTGTGACTGTACTATATATGATTATATTTTTTAACCTAGGCTATGCATGTTATTATGTGTTACAGATTTGAAGTTTTACCATAAACATTTTTAAACTTGATATATTGTACAACGGACAATCAAAGGAATATTAATATCGAGGGGACCACTCAGGCTTGGAGAATACAAATACCTAATAGTTGGAAAATGTGTTCCGCCGTATGGTAAAATAATTATTCAAAATTTTCTGTTTTTAATTTTCTTTTCTATAACTTGCACAGTACATACATAACAAATAGTGACTCTGACATTTAAAAAAATAAATATTTTTGTTTGAAATTTAAATTTAAATTCAAATTTAAATCTAATAATTTTAAACTTAACTTTTTAATACAACTACACTCATTATTGAATACTTTTATTTCAATATTTTTAACTTATACTGTAATCATTATTACATACATACTTTTTTCTGAATATTTTTTTTTTAAAACGAATATTTTTAAACTGTAAACAATGGCTAACAAAGACAACACTGACTTGACAAATATCAACACAGCAAACAACATGTGCCACACGGATAGAATTAGCGTTAAACTACCACAGCTATGGGTGAACAACATCGAGCTTTGGTTTAAACAGATAGAAGCACAATTCGAGTTGGCAAACATAGTTTCAGAAGACGCACGTTATAGTAGTCACTTAGTGTCAAAACTTGAACAAACGCACATAGAACAAGTTTCAGATATTTTACTCATGGAACCGAACCGAGCAAAATATACGAGGCTGAAGGAAGCGATAATCCAACGCATGGGCTGTCCACAGGACAGAAGGAGAGAAAAACTGTTTTCTTCCTTACAGCTTGGGGATCGAAACCCATCCAGCCTGCTTAGAGAAATGCGGACTCTAGCAATAGGTTTACAAATAGACGAAACGACGTTGCAATACTTGTGGATACAAAACTGCCCAAGGACTATCCTAGCGCAATTTAGCCATAAGCGAAGATGACTTGGATAGGCAAGCGACGATAGCAGATCGCCTTAATTCATGGTGTACAACACAGGATAATGTAGCGGTAGTAGGGTACAACAATTAAAAATAACATTTGTAGTTTAGAACAGTCCGTTATTACAAGCTCTAACCCATAAGGTAGAGGAGTTTATTTCACACAATCAACAAAACAGCATAGTCACAACAACAATAACAATAGATTCAAACACCACAAACAAGTAACAGCAGTATAACAATTTTCAATAACAACAAATTACAACAAACAATTTCAACAAAAACAAGCTATTAGGGCCAACGGAAATAACTAGAAAAACTTTTTTTGTTACTTACAACACAAAATTTGGCGATCAAGCTAAGAAATGCGTCACACCCATGTGAATTTAAACCGCATTCTAGCTTCAAAAAACTAGATGGTCGAATCATAGCGGAGGCGGCTGATTCAACAACAAACATCCTCCCCAACACAACAAGTCTCTTAGTACAAAGATCGTGGATACCGGTGTGTCATACCTCGTTGATCCGGATCGGAAATATCATTAATTTCCTAGATCTTTACACAAACGCCATGGAGAAAAAGTCCTAAGCTAATTCTCTATGCAGCGAACGGGACTACGATCCAGAATTCGGAGTTACCACGGTAACACTGAATCTGGGATGTAAACAAATGTTTTACATGGAAGTTTATAATAGCGGATACGACACGGCCTATTAATAGGAGCAGATTTTCTCCACAACTTCCACCTGCTAGTAGATGTTAGGAAACAAACGGTTAGAGTAGTGAGACAATACATACGAGCAAGATAGTCAGAGCATTTGACATCTCACAAACAACAACATAACATGTTCCATATCATTTACAGACAAAACACCAACATTTACCACTCACTCCATATTGAAGTATCCACATCTAGTAGATATCATTGAAACCATACGCAGGGCTGGATAAACACAAATCAATCCAGCCATATAGATGAACCCGTGGCAAAACCCGTTATGTGTAAGACTCGTCCGGTTGTCCCCATGAACTACTGAGGAGGCGAAGCAAGAGTTTCGATCACATGGTGGCTCAGGTATTTGTAAGACCCTCCAAGAGTGAGTGGGCCTCTCCATTGCCATATGGTGATGAAGAGCGATGGTGTACTTATCGCCCTTGTTGGCGATTACCGTAGCTTAAAACGCACAGACGGTACCTGATCGTTATTCCTTGCCACATATCCACGAATATATGCAATGACTTATGTATCTGTAAAATTTTTTCCAAAATTGACTTTACAACGAGCATAATCACCAAATTCCAATTAATGAAACTGACATTAATAAAAGACAGCTATAACCACACCATTCGGTTAATTTGATTTTGTAAGAATGCCATTCGGACTACTATCATGCGCTGCACAAACATTATCAACGTCCACATCAACGAAGTCACAAGAGGTCTAGAAGGAGTACACGCATATATCGACGATATATTGATCGCTTCACCAGACGAAGAACACATGTGGAACAACTTAAAAGCTTTGTTCCAGCTGGACTTCAAGACCACGGAATTGGTGTAAACCCATCTAAATGCGAGTTTGCCAAGAAAACACTGTTATTTCTTGGTTATGAAATTTCGGCTGAAGGAATCGGACCCTCGCCAACAAAGTGGAAGCCATCACGAACCTCAACAAGCACCAGAAACCATTAAGCAGTTGAGAAGATTCTTGGCCATGGGAAACTTCTACCGAAGATTCATACCACGGAGCAGCACACAAATTGATACGACTACACGATTACCTCAAGGGAGCAAAAAAGAATGACAACAGGAAAAGTAGGAAGTGGAACGAAATCAGTCACTACACACGATTTCGAAGAGGTCAAGAACTCGCTGATCAACGCCACTAAGCTTAGCTACCCCAGAGGAAAGCAGCAAGATGTCAGTGTGACAGGACGCATCAGATTACGCAATTGGAGGCGTGCTACAACAAACCACAGACGGCATCAACTACAAACCGATAAGTTTCTTACTCAAAAAGGTTGAACAAGGCTCAGTGTTCATATAGTACGTACGACAGGGAACTACTAGCCATTTTGAGACTGTAAGGTACTTTCAACATTATCTGGAGGGCAGAGAATTCTGTAATATACACGGACCATAAACCACTACAATTCGTGTTTAGAAGGAAAAGTCACGACAAAGAAAGCCCCAGACAACTCAGATATCTAGACTACATCTCACAGTTCAGCACGGACATCAAATACATAAAAGGAGAAGATGACAACGTTCGTCGCCGATACCTTATCAAGAAATCGACATGATCGAACAAGAGGCAAAACATATCGTTCGAAAAGATCCATAAAGGAACAAAGGCAGGACAACGAACTACTAGCACTCTTGGACGACAAGAACACTGCTCTGAACTGATCAAAACCAACATGCAGGGACAAGAATCGTTCTTCGCTCTCTCAACAAAGGCAACATGCGACCGTACACACCCCAAAAAACGCTACAGAGATCTTCTTTCATCAACCAAGTGCATAACCTCAACCATGCAGGAGCCGACGCCATACGACCAAGGACCATCATCAGTCAAAGAGGCGTCTGGAAAAATATGAAAGCAGACTGCGCAGCTTGCGACGAAGGCCTGCATACCACCTGTCAGAAGAGCAAAGTCAACAAACACAACGAGGACACCGATCATCAAGATCGACATGCCGAGACAGAAATTCTGTTCTGCGTGGTCCATGTCGACCTCATCGGACCTTTTCCACCATTCAGAGAGGACTGAGGTACTGGCCTCACATGTATCGACCGATACACTCGATGGGCGGAAGTAATCCCTATCGCAGATATCCAGACCCACACAATCATCAGAGCCAATCTGGGACAACTGGATTTGCGAGATACGGCGTACCGAGGAGAAAATTATAACTGATCAGGGTAGGCAATTCTGTCTACGGACTTTAACTTGTTTTGTTCCAGATCAGGCATAGCATCACTCTCAAACACGACGCCCTACCATCCACAAAGTAATGGCATGAGTCTCGAGCGATTTCATAGAACGCTGAAGACGGCCATTAAAGCTCACCACCCTGTTCCGTGGAAAAAAATCGATCAGCCACCATCTAGACTACTCGGACTGAGGGCCACACTGCGCACGAATGCAGAGCACTCAGTAGCAGAGATTGCTGTATGGGTGCATAAACTAAAGTTACCAGCAGACATCCTGGAGCAGACGAGAACGACTACATTGACCCACTCCTACACTAGGCAACTGGTAAATTTCATGCAAAACGTCAAAACCAAGGCCAGTCGAGCACACAAAAAATGGTAACGTTTTCATCCACCCGGAACTAAATGAGAGCCACACACTTGTTTCTGAGGGACGACAGAGTGTACAAATACCCCTGATGCCGAACTACAGGGGCCCCTACAAGGTCATCACCAGGGCGGAAAAGACGGTAACACTGGACGTGGATGGCGAACATAAAAAGGTTTCGCTGGACCGGTGCAAGCCGGCGATTCCGTTACGACAGCGGAAGAACGAGGCCAGTCCAGCAGAAACGGAAACACCAACAGAACAACCGGCATACACAACGCGTAGCGGCAGTGAGGGTGATACAGCGACAGTTTTTGAAAACAGATTTCAAAACTTTGGAAGGGGGCTGTGTTGTGGCGGGTCGACAACGACGGCACGAGCCGAACATTGCCGAACGCCGACGTAAGCGTACGAACGGGCCAAACGGCTTTCGAGAATACTACCGGAGTTTCCGACCTCACCGCGACGCGTTCTTCGATGGCACTGCCGCAAAAATTACCGCCAATTTAGATTTACCAACTTCATTTTATTTTGCCTTAATATAGTTATTATAATCCTTCTTTCAATGTGTTAGCTTCAGTAGTTTTAGTTTCGTGAATTAAATCTTGGTGTAAAAACGTTAAGATTTTTACCCTGTTTTACTTGCTCTCTTCTGTGCACCCCCATAACTTTGTACATCACATAATTAGGCCACAACTAGGCGCCTACATAAAGGTGGTAACTACACCCCACTAAACTTACACTACTCGCTCGCTTTCTCTTCCCAAACTTGATCTTGAGGGGTTGGCAAACCTTGGGTTTGCCGAGATTGGTTTCCGTCCTGATGATGAAGGGGGTTTGTTACGTCTTCCTCGTCTCTTCACACTGTCACTTTCCTCTTCATCTTCATCATCTTCTATCTCTTCTACATCATCATTCTGAGATAATTTTATTTATGTGATTTAAATGAAAGTATAATTATTCGATTCCTGCAGTTTCTCTGTCCCTGTGGGATATCAATAATATTTGATACTAGCCCAGCTATGGTAAGAATCCCAGTAATTTTTTGTCCTACAAGTATTTGTACACATTCAATATGTTGTTATAATTATTTGAAACTAAGCAAACAAATTTGGAAAAATGAGATGTGGTAATTACTGAAAATTATTATGTTTTCATACAAAATGTCACAACTTGCCTGGTAAAACGACGCTATCTAGTGAAATCAGTAATAAAAAATTTAAAAAACATTTTAGATTGATATTTGAATTGATTTACCTTGGTGTCCTTATCCTTGCGTACTGCGAGGATGTCTTGGTGTACTACCCGCTCGCTAAACTTATACGGTTCTGGTCGCTGAACTGCTCCACTTGGCGGCTTCTAGCATCATTTTGAACATCGGGACCTGTTTAACAATCTAAATTTCAATAAACGGTATTGAACTTTTCTTGGGATTTTGGGAATGTACATTGAATAATTAGTAAGTACTTGCGGCAAATTACTTTCTCTACATCATAGGAAAAAGGTTAATTTACTTTGTCCAACTACTCGTCGCGTTGGAGTGTGGGGATTTTCCAAATCAGCTCTGATATAGTTATCGACATCTGTCTGAACTAGTGCACTTCTTTCTATTTTTCGGCGTAAAGAAAGACTTATGGCAACATAGCTTATTTTTCTATCATCAGCATTTGACATCGGGAAACCTTATCTTATTGAAAACAAAATGTTGGGGCTTGTTTTTTATTTCTGTACAATATAATTAATACTTATATAAACGGGTATATGCTAAAGAAACCTGAGACTTGACCTCTATGAATGTTTAGTTTGACTTTCAGGAGCTGCTAGTCCATGGACTGGTAGATAAGCATTTATTAACTGACACTTGGCATCCGGGCGTAATCACTTCACCAGAATTTTGAAATTATTATATTACTCATTAGAATATCAATTCATTAGTTTGGTACAGACATTTATGTGACATTTTAGTGTCCAAATAGTATGTACAGTAACAAAACTCGATGCGAAAAACTGGTGAACTGCCTACATTTGGCCAAGACGATGTGTAATACGACTTTTGAAATCTCAGCATCTTCTCACAAAAGTTTCGTAAGTATCAATTTAAATGCTCACATTCTTGTTTAAGTTTTTTTAATAGTTTTCTTATTGTCAAATGAAACTTGACACGCTCGTTCTAATTTACTTTCTTTGGGTTTATTCATCTTGAATGTACTAAATGTCCAAATAATCTATCAAGAGACAAGTCATTGCATAAATTCTTTATTGTGGTTACTAATCTCGTTATTGTATAGGAGGTCACTGTGATCCTTTGCGCTAAAAAAAAAATGCTGTAAAAAAATCACAGCAAAGAAAGAAAGAAAAAAAAAAAAAAAAAAAAAAAAAATGTGCTTTTAAACAGTAGGTTATTTTTTTTCGCGTGTAATGGCCGAAAGCAATTCATATACAGATGAGACATTAAAAATAAACAAACTTATTCACTGTGATACGCCCAAGCTGTACTATCAAAAAGCTCTGTATTCCTGCGGAAAAATAATAAAGAGAGGGAGATTCGATGAAAATTTATAGCAAAATAAGATTTCTAGAGACTTATACTATGATTTCGCCTCTTCTCAAGTAAAAAAAGGTCGCTACTCAGAAGAGTTGTGTACTTGGCGAAAGTAAAGGTCCTGCAAATTAAAGGTTAATTTTAATTATGGCATACATATGAGAGACCACCTGAATGAGTACATTATGTTGTTAGCATCCATAAAAAGGCATCATTAATTTTGACCTTCTTTATATCTTGGACATCGAATCAGATATTATTGCCCATAGAAGCTAAAAATGTTTTGAGACGAGGCAAGAGGGTCAAATTTTTTTTATTTTGTACAATGCATAAATTTAATGTGGACACTACAGGGAATTTGATATGAATGATAAAAATAGTATTATTCCTAAGACTTAATTCATATGACCTAAGCATATTAATGACGCCAATACACCAATGAAAGGTGTAGCCTGGTGGCTATTTTTTTCTTATGAGCTGCTTGCCGTCCCTGTGGTGGTCTCCTGATTTGCCTCTCCTTCTTACCTACTGAACTTCTAATTGCACCAGGGCGTGATTCACTTGCTTGTCACCACCTTCCAAACCTTCTGTCCTTCTCCCTGTGACTATAATGCCCTCTCTCTCCTTGTCACCATTTCTCCTGTATTATTTAATACATTCTTCAATATCAATCTGCAGATAGCCTCCTTATGGTAGCTTCGAAATTCTTCTGTTCCTTTTCCTCTCTGCTGAAAATTTTAGTGTCCTGAAAATACGTTTGTAAAGGGTGAAACAAAACTCGATGTACATGCTCCGAAAACTGGTGATATCAACATCGTATTTGGAGACCTGATTGTGTAATACGACTTTTTAAATGAAAGAGCTTAAACTAAATAGAATTTATTTTCTTCTCACAAAATCTTTTTTCAACAAGTATGGCAGACCTGCTTTAAGTAAAATTGCTCAATATTCTTTGTTTATCGCGCCTTTTTTTCCCTTTGTTTTCTTATTGCCCCTGGAATGAAACCTTGTGAACACGCTCAGTTTCCTACTTCAATTTACTTCTAATGGTCTTATTCATCTTTCTATTTTATCTATGTAATAACTTTTTACTGTGCAATAAACGTACTGCTACAAATCGCTTACTAGCCTGCAATTTATAAATCTGCTCCTTATATGTGTTTTACTAGAATCCTGCGTTATAACATCCAAGTCCTTTGTCATTGAGGTTATGCTGCTCTGGATGATTTATTTTTGTTGCTCCTGCTGTGGCTCTGCTTTCGCTTCCTCACCTCTGTATGTCTAGTTGAATGATTCCTGCGCTTTTAAAAAAAAATTTCTCGGTTAAAAATCACGTAGTTCAAATGAATGGAAACTTGACTTACTTTGACCCTCTGCTTCCTGTAAAAAAAAAAAAAAAATATAAGTATAATTAATGCCCCCTCTGCCTTTAGTGAAAAGGTGAGGTTCTATTTTTTTTTCTGAACTCTGCTCTTTTTTCAACATGGGCCAAAGCTTTGTTGCTACCTTGTCTTGAACCATTAAAAAAAAAACAATCTACTGCTCTTTGTTCCTTCTCTCTCTCCCCTCCCTTCAACGTGGAAAAGTACAAGCCCAAGCATCTGTACTCCTCTCTCTGAAAACTGGTTCTTTATCTGCTCTCTACTATGTCTGCGGAAAAATAAAACGAGAGATTTGGAGATTCGAGTGAAATCCTTTCTATTATTCTGGAAGCTCTTGAAAAGATTTACTTCCTGCCTTGATCTCTCCTTAATCTTGCTATATGATTTGACGCCATCTGCTTCTGATTACGACAAGCTGCCTGCTGTAAATGCTTATGCTGGTCGCTGCCCCCTCTCTCAAAGCTCTTTCTCCTGTGAGCACTGCCCTCCTCTGTCCTCTCTCTCCCTTCTTTCTACCTTTAGAATCCCTGCTCTGCCCCCCTAATATGCTCGAGCCTCTCTCCTCTTCTCTAAGGTCCAAGTCCCAGGAAGGCAACTTTTCTTAATCTTGGTCTCTGACCTCTGCCTGTTGTCTGATTTTGCCCTAATTCTTTTGCGCTCCTCTCATAATGAAAAATACAAAGTGTTGTCTCATGCCTCTTGCTGCTCTCTTCTCTCCCTCCCTGCTCTCCTAATGCTCTTACATGGACTCCTGCTTCTCGTTGCTCTGCTAATTATCCTTGCTCTTGCTCAATCCTGCTGGATCTTTCAATGACCCTCTACATACTATAATCCCACTGCTCCTGCCTCTCTTGTCTCCTGCAGCATTATGATGCTTTGTACTGTCTTCCTCCTTCCTCTCTTTAGCCTCCTGCCTCTTTGACTTGCTTGCCCTCTGATTGTTTCTGTTCTGTCGAACTCTAGAGATACTCTGTTGCTCCTCCTCTGCCCAGCCCAGTCTGTCTAGAGCTAAAAAAATTTTAAAATCCTGCTGTCTTTTGAGACCTCTTCTGAGGCAAGCTGCCCTGGTCAAATCAAGCTCCCTCCTTTTGGACGAAAAAGCTGCTATGTTTGTAAATCTAAAACCTTAAATCTGATCCTAATCTATTAAAATGTGCCTCCAGACTGCAAAAATGATCTCTCTTCCCTGTGCTGTGCTTGACATTTGATAATAAAATTGCCTGGTTATCCTTAATACAAGCTTCTTTTGCTGATAAAAAGCCCGACTAATAATACTTCCCCTCATATAATAAGCTTCTTCCATCCTCTCCTCTCTACACTGCAAACGTTGTCTCTTCTCTCTTGTTTGTCGCACCCTCTGTGAAGTGAAAAAATGGATACTAACAATGGTGCCTCGATAGTGGGTTGCACTGCACATATGTGTTATGATAAAAAATATGTTCGACAATATTAGTCAGCACAGACAAAAACATTTTAAAATTAGCTTCGTCCGATAAAATATGAAAATATTCAGTGGCAAAGGAAAAGTTACATTCAACTCCTATTAAAAAATGTAAAGGATAAGCTTGTGGGAAACATTATACATTCCCGGCCTGTCAACGAACTTGATATCAGTGAGAAAATTAACCGAAAAGGGATGTAAAGTTTTTTTTTACGAAAAATATCGCTATTGTAATACGATAAAAAAAATGTAAAGATTATGGAGTGGCAAACAAGGAAAATGATCTTTACTATTGTGAGCGTTGAATTGAAACTGAATGAAGAAAAGAAAATCTTTTTATTCGAATAATTCAAAGCCAATTATATAAATGGCACCTCAACTTAGGCCACCATAAACGAAAAATGACTTGAAATCAGCGTATATAAAGTAAATCAGTAAGAGGATTAAATATAAATGAAAACGAAAAGTTAGATTTGTGAAAATTTTGCATACAAGGGAAAATGTCACAACTACCATTTATAATCTACAAATAAATAACTGCAGAGATTCGCGATGCATTGGGAAATAGTGCACAGCGACGTCTGCGGACCTATGCCAGTAGATAGTCTATAGGCAGCAGATATTTTTGTTACTTTCATCGATGAATAATACAGCCGCTACTGCAAAGTATATTTTCTGAAACAAAAAAAGTGAGGTATTGAATAAATTTAAAGAATTTAAAACGTGAAGCTGAAAATTTCACAAATAAAAAAATTAAAATACATTACAAATCAGATAATGGGACAGAGTATATTAATTATGAATTTGAAAACTACCTAAAAATTAAATGGATATAGTAAGAAGATTGTCAGTCCTTATACGCCGCACAACAAACGGGTACCATCTGAGAGAAAAAACAGAACTTTATTAGATAAAGCTCGCTGCATGTTAATTCAATCAAAGCTTCAGAAAGTTTTTGGGCTGAAGCTATATTAAATGCAATTATGTAACAAACAGGACTCCAACAAAAAATACAAATTACAAAAACTCCATTCGAGTTGTGGGTTGGGTCATATACCATCAGTTACGCACATGCACTGTTTTGGAGAAAAATATATTCCCTAAATATAAGGACTAAAGAAAAAATTCTCAAATAGAGCTGAAGAAGGAATTACTTCTTGGCTATTCTGAAAACCAGTAAAGCTTTTAGAATTTGGTTACCAAAACAAAATAAATTGAAAATTACAAGAGATGTTAAAACAGTAATCAAAAATGTACTATGAAAAAAATTCTACAAAAAATGAATATTTAAACATTGAAAAATGTAAAACCAAGCGAACAAGAGGAAATAAGGAATGAAAACATAGATGAAAATGAATACATAATATATTCCTTTTCAGTTTTCTTCTTCTCAGCAGCCAACTAATCATCCAGACATAAGTACTATGACGAGACAAGTTGAATTTGATGATGAACCGCAAGCATCTACATCTACTCAAAACGACAAAGTGGCTTCAAGACCACAAAGAGAGAGAAGACCTCCTCAACGGTTTCATAAAAACTATGTTTCACACTTATGTGATCATGAAAATTATGATGAAAATGTAGCATGGATTCGTGGAACAACCCACTTTAAAGAAGAAAATTAAATCCCTTATACTGAATGACACATGAAAATCATAGAGAAGGAAAATGATAACAAAAAAACATTGTTTCGTGTAAAATGGTTATTTTTTAAAAGAAAAATTATAGATCCGACGGACAAATAGAGAGAAAAAGGCGAGGTTAGTAGCCCGCGGTTTCTCACAAATATGTGGCATTGATTATAATGAAACATTTGCTCCCGTTCACTAAAATTAAATCAATAAGATCCATTTTGGCCATGGCTGTAGAACAAAATTTAAAAAATCATCCAATTAGACGTAAAAACGGCGTACCTAAATGGTGAATTGAAAGAAGAGATATTCATGGGAAAAAACAAAAAATTTAGAAAAATATACTATGTGACATTATGGTTGAAGAAAGTACAAAAGAAGATACCACTTTATATATCAAGACTCGAAATATGCTAGAAGATATTCGAAAACCTGGAAAAGAAAAAGTTTGCAAATTTATAAAAGCGATATATGGCTTAAAACAATCCGGAAGGGAGTGGTTTAATAAACTTAGTAATACTTTTAAAGGACATGGGTTTTTATACCATCCACCGCAGATCCTTGTGTTTATATATACACAATTAAGGGGGAGATAAAATTATTATCAACATATACGTAGACGATTTGATAATTACATATTCAAATGAAAAACAAATGAAAATGATAAAAGAAACTCTTATGAAAAAATTTGAAATGAAAGATTTAGGTGCATTAAAATACTGTTTAGGTATTAATTTTGAATGTCAAGAAAACCAAATTCTTGCAAGTCAAAAGCATTATATAGAAAGTTTACTTAAAAAGTTTAATATGGAAGATTGTAATACTGCAAATACACCTATGATACATGGATTGAAGCTAGAAAAAACACCAAATTACAACTGAATTACCCTATCAAAATCTTATAGGATCTTTAATGTACCTAGCTATAGCAACCAGACCAGATATAATGTATTCCACGTGTTACTTAAGTCAATTTAATAATAATTACAATGAAGAACATTTCAAATGTGCAAAACGAGTGTTACGTTATTTGAAGAAAACCAAAAACTTGTGTTTGACATATAAGAAAAATAACTTACCTTTTACAAGGCTTCTCTGATGCAGATTGGGCCAGTTGTGAAATCGACCGCAGATCTTTCACTGGATACTGTTTCAAGTATGGTGGTGCTATGGTCACTTGGGAATCAAGGAAGCAAAGAACAATAGCACTCTCACAGCTGAAGCTGAGTACATGGCACTGACGGAAACGGCTAAAGAAGCTATAAATTTAAAACAGCTTTTTACTGATATAGGAATTCTTACAGAAAAAATAACCATATACAATGACAACCAAGTCCGCCTCTAGCACTTGGCGAAAAAACCCCATCATAAATCTTCGAAAAAGAGCAAGCATATCAACATAAGGGAACACTTCATAAAGGAAGTTGTGGAACAGGAAGTAGTGGAGCTCACCTACAAGGGCAGCAAAAACCTCGAAAAGCAGATATATTTACAAAGGCGCTACCACACCCAAGACACGAAGTGGCCGCTGAAGAGCTTGGCCTAGTGGTATTACGACGAATACTAAGCGTGAGGGGGAGTGTTGGAATGAAACAGTGAACACGCTCAGTTCCTACCCATTTACTTCTTTTGGTTTATTCATCTTCTATTTTATCTATGTATATAACTTTATCTGTGCAATAAAACGTAATCAAGAGACAAGTACAACATTTATAAATCTTTATATTGTGTTTTACTAATTTTCTCGTTATAAGCATCAAGTCCAACACTTATATTATTAAAATTGTATTGAATTGATATTATTAATTTGACCAAATACATGTTATTTGATAACAATTAGCAAAAAAAAATCGAAAAAAAAAAAAAAATTATTTCTTGAAAATTAAGGGTCAAATCAAAAAAATTCATTCTACTCAAATCTACTCCAAATATGATGTATATTCACTGGTTTCCCGCTTGTACATCGAGTTTTGGTTTTTTTTACACCTGTTATAGTAAAAGAAACAACCAATTCAAAAACCAGAAAGACAGCATCATACATACACTAGTACGAGTAGAATTTAAGACATGTATGTAAGAATATCGGAAAAATAATAGTCAAAAATGGTCTACGCCCCATTTCATTTCAGAAAACACAATTTTTTATCTTCATAATTATTTTATATCATTGTAAATAGATGTTTTATCTTTTTGTAAATATGTAAATTTAAACTACATTCATTGTGACATATACCTCACACTTATTTTTATAAAGTCAGTGGTAATGTTGCAAATTATTATAATATTTTTAAAAAAAACTTTCTATGTACAAGTTCAAATAAAAAATTTAAAAATTGAACTTTTCATTGATATTTTTCTGGTAAGAGATTCAAACTTTTTTATTGCAAAAGTTAGATTATTCTGATCCTATTTTATCTATCACTTGATTTTTGTTAAAACAGGTTTTAATCATTGATTTGCAAAATTTAACCTAAATAAATGTTTAATGTAAAAATAAAATAAAAATTTAATAGAAAAAAATTGTTAGACAATAATATATTGTGCAGATGTACTTCATTGTGCAATCTATAGAGTGAGTACTCGGCTTAATCAGATTTCTAGCTGACTAATGAAGGTCAAAAATATTGATATTTAAATAATTACTTAAGCAGGTAAAAATAATGAATATGAATATATGCCGCAATAAACAAAACAAATACTTTTAATTGAATCTTCGAGAGGATTCACTAATTTTTAACAATTATTTTCTTGTGTAAAATTTTTTTTTTAAACTTATTTGTAATTTAACTTTAAAAGAAAAATGGCCCAATTTAAATTCAACTAATGAGTAAGCAATGGGACAGAGGACACATACAATAAAGGTAATATGTATTGTAAAATATGAATGTTTGTGTACATTTGTTTCATCTTTTTACAGGTAATAAGTAAACAATTCAAGCAGGTACATCATAAAGTAACATACTACAAAAAAGGTGAGCATTAACCTATAGTAAATGGAGGCATAATTTTATAATAGATCTAAGAGTACCGTACCTCTTCACTTTCATTCTTCCGCTTTTTCTTTTTCTTTCTGCCCTTCTTATCATCCCCTCGGCCTTCCTCTTCTTTCCTTTCTTCTTCTTCCTGCCGTCTTCTGGGGAGAACTCGTCCTCCTCCTGGAAACATAATTGTGCATTCAATACTCACATTTCCCGCTAGCACTATGCTAGTCTGCCAGAGTGACTCACTTAACAAAACAGTTTGATGCATAAAAAATTAAATTAATGAAAATTTTAAAATAAAAACCAATAATAAATAGGTTTTTTTATGTCTGTGTAGTGATAATGAAACATTTTACAGAGCTCAACAAGCCGTGTATCTTGATCATACATGATAGTAACACACAATAATCTATTTACTTTTTACAAATGGCAACTATTATTAGCACTATTTATTATTTAGCTGGGTAAGTTTTATACTGTACTGCTGCAAAGAAATTAAACTGTTTCACTATATTTTTTCATGGTTCTCCAAAATTTTTATAAAATTATCACATAACCTACCCACATGGGCAATGCTGGGAGTGAAATTTTGAAGTAAGTACTCATTAAGCAGCAGTTATCTGGTTGTACAATGGTGCATTTCGAAGGGATAAGGTGTTCTAAAAATGAAATTTTACCTTTGGCGGTCCATCATCAGAGTCTCCGGAGTTGTCAGGTTGACCATCACCATCTTCGACTTTCGTCTTCACCTGAGATGTTTTTAATTAGTAAAATTTATTTCATAGTTTTCAAAATATGATATAACAAAAGCTTTCGAGGTTAGGACCGCGCATTTAAGATTGGCGGCAATTGCAATTTGTGGATTTATCATTTGCTAATCTCTTTGTTTGTCGGCGTCCATTTTGTTAAGGAAGTAATGAAGGGTACGTGCATGGTCTATTCTGTCAAAACATGATTTAGAGGTATTATCATTACCTAAATTACAATAGAAACCAAAACAGTAAATGACATATTCAAAAATTAAACAAAACCACCTAAAATACATAATATAGGTTCTCCGAAGGGTTTGATTTAGGGTAAGTAATAACATGTAAATTTTAATTGCCAATATCGGAAGTAAACACATGATAACCGCTATTCGGCTTGGCCTATGACATGCTACTGTGATTTTTTAATTTCGCGAATTACCTGCAAATGATTCGGTCTACTTCGTCGTCGGATGCCATTACTAATCACAACCAATAGTTCTATTGAAATTATGTAATATTTTCACTAAGGTTATCGGGTACTTTAATTGCTAAACAAAACTAAAATATAGAAGACATTAAACCCGCCGACCCGGGTAGCTTCGCGCACAAATGGAGTCACCGGTGGTACCAACAATAAAAATATTAACATTCATAAAAAAAAATATGACCATGCTTAAAATATATAATATTATTGTATCGTTGAAAATACATTCGACTTGTTTCTTCGGTAGGTACTATCAAAAACATCTATCTATTTTGCTTTTACATAAATGATTATTTTTAATCATCACTTTGTACAGTTTTATTTTATCCTAATGAAAAATCATCACTTCATTAAAGTTTTATCGTCAAATAATTTATAACAAACTTGATCAAAAATATATTGACAACACCAGAGGTAAAGAAAGTTTGCTTGAAATTGCTCAAACTCGAGCTTGATGAGAAAAAAAAATTATTTCCTCCAAAGAACCTTCGACCACTTTCGACTATCGATGAGATGTTATCAAGAAGCGAGAGACGTTTGAGATCGAGACTAGACTAAAAAACAATAATTATGGTATTTTTTTATATTGGTACCTCCTCGTTTATTTTACTGCCAAAATTTGACGAGAATATAATAGGCAAAGTTTTTCGCTTATTTCTTGCGCTTTTCATTATTTAGTGATACTACTAAGACTACTAATACTTTTCCCTAAAACCGCAGCCAATGGTGAATAGGGCACTGCATCGGTACACCAATAGTGTACTTCACCAAGTGTACCGATGCTGAGAAAGAGATTTGTGTCCCAGAAAAAATCCATGTTGAATCTTCTTGTCATACATATAAAAAAAACTATTCTACTTTACTTTATATTATATTATAGGTCCGTGTTTTATATCAACGTATCAAAGTTTTTTGCATATTATGATAGTTTCTTTTCGAAATATTTTGTATTATGCTCGTATTAAATGGAAATAAAACATCATTTTAATGTCAAAACTGTTTTTAATCATTTTTCAATCCTTCATTGAAAAATTGGTACTGCTCGGAATAAATTTTAAACTAAAATATTTATGCGATACCAATTTAAAAATGTGTTTTATGTTATTTAAACTTATGTCTCGGTGCCGATTTAGATACTTGTAGGTCATTTTGTTGGGGCTCAGACCTCTAGTCGACTCTTTCTATCACATGGATATTTATCGGAAGACTCTTTCTTACGTCTACGACATAGATTAAATGATTGGGAACCACGAATTGTCCATAGACTAATGTACATAGATGATAGAAATTCTAGGAGCGGGGGTTGGCGAGGGGGCGGGCTGCACCTGTGTGCCCGGGATGGCCGCTGTGTCGGTTTTTTGGCACACATCAAAGGAAGCTTTGCATATTTGCCGCTAGGTTCGCGCCGTTCGCCGATCGCAGTTTCGCAGCGTTTATTCAGTTTTCGTTTTTTCGTGGTTGTCTCTTTAAAGTCGGCTATGTGCACAAAATCTAATTTTTCACAAAAAAAACAGTTTGTAAAAATATTTTATCAAAACTGGTGAAAAATGAAATATAAATGAAAAAATATAACATATAGTTCCTTTCTTTTACGTAAAAGAAGTCAAACCATTTATTTTAGTCATTAAATAAGAACTTAACGAAAGAAGCAAAATTGGCAGTACATAACGGAGTTCGGGTACCAACCCTTATGTATGGTAGTGAAGCGTGGTGTTAGAAAAAGAAGAGTGAAAGTAGACTGAATGCTGTTGAAATGCGATCTCTCAGGCGAATGTGTGGAAAGACTATGTATGATAGGTGTATAAATGTCGAAATTAGAGCAGAGTGCAAGGCTGAGGTAAGCATTATCGACAAAATTAAGAAAGGGCTTTTACGATGGTTTGGTCATGTGGAGCGAATGAGTGATGAAAGAACGGCTAAAAGAAGTTTAAATGCAAGTGTGCCTGGATGTAGAAGCCGCGGAAGACCGAGAAATACATGGCTTGACCAAGTACGACAAGTACTTGAAAGAGGACATGTGAAAAGTCGGAATAATCGGCGTATGTGCATAAGAAGATGTATGAATGTAGAGGAAGCAAAGGATATTTATGTACTATGCAGCATTAGGTACTAAATATTTATTTATATATTTTTTTGTAATATCTGGCACATAACAGAGTTTACAGATGCATGAAGAAAAAATTACCTATTCAGTGTTACCCAGAACTCAAAATCGTCAAAAGCTGCACATGCACAAATGCACATAGCAGGTTTCGCAGTAACAGCGACGTTTTGTTCTTTGTTGTCAATTTTCGAATTTGAACTCAACGGCAAACGGGGCGGTCGAATTATTTTTGTGTCGAACCGAACTGTCACAATGTCGCATCGTTGGAGCAATACTGAAACCGCTAAATTCATCGATTTTGATACAGTCATTCAGCAAGATACAGTCATTTCATGTTTGGATTTTATGAAAATTTATTTAATATATTATAAAACCCAATTTAAAAAATGAGACATGCATGACTTTTTGAATAATGCATGTCTTATTATCTGATATTCAGAAACACCATATCTATAAAAATTCAAAAAACTGAAGGAGAAAAAGGTTTATTTGCAGACCAGTTTAATTAGGTACAAGGGTTGCTTATTTATTTATTTTATTTCATGAAAATAGGTATTTATTTATTTTATTTCATGAGAAATTCATCAACCGGTTATGCGTATAATTCTGATATATCAGAATAATTAGATTATTATGCTTATACATAATGATTACTATACCTACATTCAACATTAATTTTATTTCGTTGGAATTTTTCCGTTTAATATAAACATGTTTATTCTTCTTCTAAATTATATTATTATTTATTATTATTTTACACTAAACTGCGAATTTAAACATTGTACATGTAAATACAAGAAATTAATAAATAGTCAACATGAAATATTTATTTACCTGAGACTTTTATATTAATATTTCATGTGTGATACCTTGGACTGGTACTGAAGCTAGATACTGATCATCTTGCCTTCATGTAATATAAGAGTCCAAACTTTAACTCGGCCTTCCTAGCGCAGCTGTCAACAGCAAATTTGACAGCTATTGAGTTCAGTTGACGGTGTTAAATTTATTTAGTACATTCTTTAAAAACAATACCGTTTTAATTGAATTCATAAATAAAACAAATCATACATGATATTCCAAATTTATTCAATAAAAAATTAAAGTAAGTACACAATAAATCCATCACATAGATACATAAGTGTAAAATAGGATGTAAACACAAATAAACAAATGTAAATAAAAAATATTATTGGTATTCAATTCAATATCCTATTAATCGATCAAAGAAAAAAATGTAAGAGGTTATTGTATCACATTTACACTTATTTCTATTAAACTATTACATTAACAAATATTAGTAGCAGAGGGTTACAAGAAAAGATTTATAACAAAAGGCGAAGAATGAGACAAATTAAAGTAGGTACACATAAGTACTGAAGTAAATAAAAATAAATTAACAGTATGTAGGAATATTATTTATTGAATTGGCTTTAACATTGTGGAATAACATATTGAATTATATAAATAAAACACTTTGATTTTTGTCCACTGAGTTTATTTTTTAACACGACATGTTTCGGACACGCAGTACTGCCCATCTACAGGTGTCAGGTCTGCCGCGCTTAAGATAAACGCATTAACTAGGGTTTGACGCTTTTCGAGAAAAAAGCGTTTAAAGTTTTTATTTTTATTTTGCTTGTATCTCAGGAATTAGATAAGATACCAACATGAAAGTTGTACCAAAACAAAGAAAAAAGAGTTAAAAATACTAAAAAAATACCAACAACATATATAAATTAAAATACAGTGTACATATAATTTTTTAAAAAAGTACTCATCGCTAGCAGCCTCTAATACTTTTAGCCCACAAATACTAGTCATAAACGCACCAACTACCTTACTTGATGCATTTATGATTAGTAAATCAATTTAATCCATTTTATATAATGAGCTTATACCTCAATTCTTTTAACAATACATATATGATAAGTGCATCAACTACATCACATAATGCATTTATGGTAAGGATTATTATTAAGCATTATTAAGCATTATCTCAAATTGATGCTACTAATTTAAGCACGCCGCCAATAATAATAACCATAGAGATTGCTAGCAATAAACGCACTAACTCAAACATAGTGCATTTATGACTAAGAAGCTATTGAATGCTAGAAAAAAAAGTCTGTCCTAACTACAGCTAGTGCGTTCTTGATAAGTAAAACTGCACTCGAAGTCTTAGTTGATGCGTTTATGAATATAGAAAACCGAGAAAATGAATAAATCATGAAATGTCACTTTGAGAAAGTTGTAGATCTCGTTTTCCTGATACCAGATAATGTAATAACTCAATTTCGACAAAAACCCTAGTTAATGCGTTTATCGTAAGCGCGGCAGAGGTCCCTGTCAGTACCTAAACTTTTCATTGTATATTTATCTTCAGTTTTAAATTGTGGACAAAAAACAAAGTGTTTTTTATTTATATAATTCGGTATGTGGGAATATTTACCGAACACATAAAAACATACATACATACATTGAAGTTAAAGAACCAAGAAAAAATCATGAAAAAATTTGACTGAGAATTAATTTTTAAAATTAAAAAATAAATATGAAATTATAAAATATGTATTCTGTACAAATGTACACATTAACAGATTACTAATATATTAAATAATCTGTGATTAACAGTAAGAAAATAAGAGAAAGTTTAACAAACTCTTAGCGAGACAGAAAAACCACATAAATGATGAAAACAAGAAGCAACGACAAAAGTATAATATAAAATTTATAAAGTATGTATATTTATAACAGTAAGAATCAAAAGAGAAAGTTTAATGAAGTCCTCTTGAGACAGGAAATCACACAAATAATAATACAAGAAGTTTAAAAATTGAAGAGAATGTTGCTGACGACAGCTGCTCATCATCTAAACTTGGAAACATTATCGACTGATCAGCATCTTTTTTGTTAATCCAGTTATTTCTCACACATTTTAGAATGTGTACTGAATCAAATACAAAAAATAACGGTTTTAGTATTATCACTAGGATGTGGGAATACATGATTCATTAACGGAGGAGAGAGTTAAAAAATGTCATAGCCTTCCTATTTATTGCGTTATTGTCGCTTACTACACAGACAACAAGAAATCCTATTGTTTCCAATCCCACGATTACACTTTTTATAAATAAATGTAATTGTTCTGCATCCATGCGTTTTACAGGCAAAATATTTACGACTTCTTTAAAGGAGTCTCTGTAAAGTAAAGTAAAGTCTCTGTATTATAAAAACATGAACGGTGGATGCAGCCTCTTCGGTATTATAAGCGGCCCCTACAATATTGCCTGCCTTATAATCCATAAACGATTCAACGTGAATTTCATCTAACATCACACATACAGTTTTATCATTGTTTGCAAGCATTGGAAATTTTCTACTAATGATAAAAATTTTTTCACTATCCTGATCTATTTGCGGAGATGTCTCTTGAAATTAGAGCACACCTTTGCAATGTTTGCGGATATGGAAGTCAAATTTCCAGAAACCTTAAAAATTTTTATAGCAATGAGGAGATATTGACCTTAAAATACTACACATAATTATATGTGTGTTTAATAATTGTACGTTTTCTTATTTAAAAGATTTATCTGTTCCACAATAAAAGTAATCTTTTTTTGAGAGTCCAAATCATCCTTAAAACAAACAATCAAGTCATTTAAATCATCACAAATATTTTTTACACGGTCACTAACAGTTTTTTCAGCACACAACCCAAAATAAAAATAATTTTTCCCCAATCGCCAAATCCATCGCTTGTCACTTGTATTTTTACACAGTTGTTTAAATCAATAAAACTTTTGGTTGACACATACACTTCATTTGTTGTAATGCTATTTTGAATGGCAATATTTAATTGCTCCGCTTCCTTGCGATGACTCCTTTCGGTGACACTTTCACGCAGAGATGTTGCTGGTGTAGATAAATATGAAGATAATAATTCCATCGACCCATTTATTATCGAAACCTCCCTGTCTATTTCTTCACATACCTGAAAATACAGTAAAATAAATGATTTAGTTGTAAAATCATAATGTTATAACCCTAAAAAATAATATCAAGTGTGTATAATTTCAATAATACCACGAACAGAACAATTTTTTGACTGAACATTTTTAAGGTTATGTGTCTGTTACTTTGTGATTTGTATTTTACAAAACAAGAGTTATTAGTTGTTAAATCATAATGATGCTGATGTAACAATAAACTAGAAAGTAATAACATATGAATAAACTTACCCTTGAAGATGCTGTTGGAGTAAAATCTTTTCGGCAAATGGCTTTCGTCCATTTTTTTCCTCAACTATCATCTTTGGGGAATGTAAACACGTGCACTTTTGTACTCTTTGCAGTTTGGTACACTACATTTATTGACCATATTTGAGTTTGATATTTAATAGTTTTAGTAATAAACAACACAAGCACAAAGCGAAAAAACAAACAAGCCGCCTCGGACCGCCATCGGACATCGGAGCGACCTACTTGTACCATATCACAGATTGCCGGAGAGCTTCTAGCCGTCCAGAGAGATAAAACACTTGGTTTATATACGTTGGCGACCTAACGCGCCACGATGCGTCCTAAAAAAGAAAGTTACGTTTAAGAAAGAGTCTTCCGATAAATATCCATGTGATAGAAAAAGACGGCTAAAGGGTCTGAGCCCAGCCTTACGTTTTCTATGGCTCTGTCCAAGCAAGCTTTTGGTTATGTCTTCGGAAAAATTCAATGAATCATATCTATTTTCTATTGTCTATGCGATCTATGCGGTCTTTTAGTGTATTCTATGTTGATTCTATGCTTTGCTGTCAGATTTCGGCAGTGTATTCTATGGATTTCGGCCGATATTTGCCTGGCTTCCTCAGATTATTTTACAAATAGTACTCTATAGTATATTTATTATGTGCCTCAGATATGATTTTTTTTGGAAAATGAAGTGTATAAAAACATCAAAGCTGAATCAATCAGAAGAATAAGTGTTTAATATATACCTGTTAATTAATTCGTTAAGCCAAATTATATTTAGCCATGAATTCTCTCGTTGCGGACTATGGAACGTCGAGTGGATCCGATTCGGAAAATAATACAGATAACGAGGAAAGGGAATGTGAAGAACGGTAATCATTATGCTTTATCCCTAATTTCTTTAAACCTCATTCAGACCTATTCTAAATAAAGCAATATTTTCAGGAAAAACGAATATCAACCATTGAAGTTACCGAAACCTGATTTCCATGGCTCTTCATCTAAGCATTCTGTTTTTTCAAATCCTTTTGCTGAAGCGGAAAATGCGAAAAAGGCTATATTAGAGAAACATGTCAAAATGGTACAGGTTGACTTTATATTAGTTACCTCCTAGTTAACCAACACATTCTTTATATTCAGAATAATGATAGTGTAATTTGCACAATCTATATGTAGTTATATTGCTGTTTTTGCAACTCCATCCCCCTTCCCTCTCAAGGGCAGAATAATAATTTCACAAAAAATTAAATTCACTTTAGATCTGGTTCCTAATAAAAAAATCATTGCATTGTGAAGAGAGTTGAAAGAGTCGCAAACTTTTATGTCCAATGATCGTCCGATCGAAAACCCCAAATCGCCTTATGCTTTTGTGAAAATAATATTTACAAATTCAAATATGTGCTAATATTAAAATTGCGTATATTTATTTTTTAAAGCGGTAAATCGTCTATGTAAGTTCAATACCGCGTATGAGCCAATAAGTTAATACGCATTTTTCGTGATTTTCGTTGAACGAAACAAGCCGCATCGATTGGTTAATTCAAATTTAAAAATTGACCAATAGACTGCTAGCACTCGGTTAGTGTCAATACCGCGAATAAAAACCATCTTCACAAAAGAAACAAGCAATACCGCGTATATCCCGATACAAATTTCATGTTTACCTCTTTTTTTTACAAAATTGGAGGGCTTTTTGTCTCCCCTGAACATTTTGACAAATGGTTCTTCTGCGGTATTGAACTTACACAGATACACCAATTTGAAATAGGTGTAATGAAATCAGTTACTATTATTAGATAACATAATTGTATCCTTTCTTAGTATTTAAAAAATTCATCCAAAATATAGCACTCTAATAAGAATTCTCTTTTATAATAATATCGTGATAGTACATAGGCTTTGAATGTTTAGGTGGCAACTAAAGGAAAAGTCGATATGATAAATGGGAAGAAAATCTGCTGGAACTATCGGAAGGGGAGGTGTCACTTTGGACACAATTGTACATTCGCCCATGATACTGACTTGCAGAGAAGTAAAAGAAGAGCTTGAGATGGAGAACCAGGTGAACACTTACTTTACAAACAATATTGTGAGGGGCATACTTGACACCGCAACTATCAGTCTGAATGCTATAATAAAAGCTGTACTTATCCATAGTTGTATTGCATGTGGACTCATCTACAGAGGTTCGAGACTCTCCATCGTGAATTGACTACTAATCGATATGCTTCTCTCAAGACAGGAAGTGTATAGATATAGTCTGATCTGCTTTTTCCGTTTGACAGATTATTCTCCTGTGTAGAGCTATAATCAGAGATTGAGACTTAATTTATGTCCACCATAATGATACGAGGGGCATTTTCGATTAAATACTAATAAAAATCGAAATTGTTTTATTTGACATTAATTTAGAAAAATTACATTACTACTATTTCATTTTTGATAAATTTCTTTATTGAACCCTCATCCATCAATAACTTGATGTGAACCTATCAAGTGGAAAACTGCAGCACATCTAGAGTAAGTCTGGGTGGTATTTAATAACAAGTATGATCTTCCTCCACGAGGATCAGGATGATAAATTCAGTAACTCCAACATATCCATACGAGTTCAATAAGCCGATCCATTTGGGCTTTTACGCCAGGTCTTTATAATAAAGTAATTTATATACAAAATTTAAAAAATACGTATTTGTCAATATAATTTTGGATATACCCAAAAGTTAACTCGCTAAAAATATGATACCTGATATTTTTGCGAAGTAATGATTCATCTATAACTGCCAATTAGGAAATCTGGTTGAGTTTCTAAACAATGAGCTGTTCATTTTTTGTTAAATGTAATTGAGTCGCCTATAAACTCAGGGTAGACCATACACCATATTGTGAATGTTGTCTTCAACCTGAGATCTCTTTTAATGAGTAAAATTTATTTCATAAGTTTTCAAAATATGATATAACAAAAGCTTTCGAGGTTAGGACCGCATTGCAATTTGTGGTTATCATTTGCTAATCTCTTTGTTTGTCGGCGTCCCATTTTGTTAAGGAAGTAATGAAGGGTACGTGCATGGTCTATTCTGTCAAAACATGATTTAGAGGTATTATCATTACCTAAATTACAATAGAAACCAAAACAGTAAATGACATATTCAAAATTAAACAAAACCACCTAAATATACTAATATAGGTTCTCCGAAGGGTTGATTTAGGGTAAGTAATAACATGTAATTTTTAATTGCCAATATCGGAAGTAAACACATGATACCGCTATTCGGCTTGGCCTATGACATGCTACTGTGATTTTTTATTTCGCGAATTACCTGCAAATGATTCGTCTACTTCGTCGTCGGATGCCATTACTAATCACAACCAATAGTTCTATTGAAATTATGTAATATTTTCACTAAGTTATCGGTACTTTAATTGCTAAACAAAACTAAAATATAGAAGACATTAAACCCGCCGACCCGGGTAGCTTCGCGCACAAATGGAGTCACCGGTGGTACCAACAATAAAAATATTAACATTCATAAAAAAAAAATATGACCATGCTTAAAATATATAATATTATTGTATCGTTGGAAATACATTCGACTTGTTTCTTCGGTAGGTACTATCAAAAACATCTATCTATTTGCTTTACATAAATGATTATTTTTAATCATCACTTTGTACAGTTTATTTTATCCTAATGAAAAATCATCACTTCATTAAAGTTTTATCGTCAAATATTTATAACAAACTTGATCAAAAATATATTGACAACACCAGAGGTAAAAAGTTGCTTGAAATTGCTCAAACTCGAGCTTGATGAGAAAAAAAATTATTTCCTCCAAAGAACCTTCGACCACTTTCGACTATCGATGAGAGTTATCGAGGAGCGAGAACGTTTGAGATCGAGACTATAAAAACAATAATTATGGTATTTTTTGATATTGGTACCTCCTCGTTTATTTTACTGCCAAAATTTGACGAGAGAATATAATAGGCAAAGTTTTTCGCTTATTTCTTGCGCTTTTCATTTATTTAGTGATACTACTAAGACTACTAATACTTTCCCTAAACCGCAGCCAATGGTGAATAGGGCACTGCATCGGTACACCAATAGTGTACTTCACCAAGTGTACCGATGCTGAGAAAGAGATTTGGTGTCCAGAAAAAATCCATGTTGAATCTTCTTGTCATACATATAAATAACTATTCTACTTTACTTTTATATATTATAGGTTCGTGTTTTATATCAACGTATCAAAGTTTTTTGCATATTATGATAGTTTCTTTTCGAAATATTTTGTATTATGCTCGTATTAGGGAAATAAAACATCATTTTAATGTCAAACTGTTTTATCATTTTTCAATCCTTCATAGAAAAATTGGTACTGCTCGGAATAAATTTAACTAAAATATTTATGCGATACCATTTATAAATGTATTTATGTTATTAAACTTATGTCTCGGTGCCGATTTAGAACTTGTAGGTCATTTTGTTTTCAGCGTTTTTAAATTACAAATAGCACTTTTTAAACGATCTATGCGGTCTTTTAGTGTATTCTATGTTGATTCTATGCTTTGCTGTCAGATTTCGGCAGTGTATTCTATGGATTTCGGCCGATTTTTGCCTGGCTTCCTCAGATTATTTACAAATAGTACTCTATAGTATATTTATTATGTGCCTCAGATATGATTTTTTTGGAAAATGAAGTGTATAAAAACATCAAAGCTGAATCAATCAGAAGAATAAGTGTTTAATATATACCTGTTAATTATTCGTTAAGCCAAATTATATTTAGCCATGAATTCTCTCGTTGCGGACTATGGAACGTCGAGTGGATCCGATTCGGAAAATAATACAGATAACGAGGAAAGGGAATGTGAAGAACGGTAATCATTATGCTTTATCCCTAATTTCTTAAACCTCATTCAGACCTATTCTAAATAAAGCAATATTTTCAGGAAAAACGAATATCAACCATTGAAGTTACCGAAACCTGATTTCCATGGCTCTTCATCTAAGCATTCTGTTTTTTCAAATCCTTTTGCTGAAGCGGAAAATGCGAAAAAGGCTATATTAGAGAAACATGTCAAAATGGTACAGGTTGACTTTATATTAGTTACCTCCTAGTTAACCAACACATTCTTTATATTCAGAATAATGATAGTGTAATTTGCACAATCTATATGTAGTTATATTGCTGTTTTTGCAACTCCATCCCCCTTCCCTCTCAAGGGCAGAATAATAATTTCACAAAAAATTAAATTCACTTTAGATCTGGTTCCTAATAAAAAAATCATTGCATTGTGAAGAGAGTTGAAAGAGTCGCAAACTTTTATGTCCAATGATCGTCCGATCGAAAACCCCAAATCGCCTTATGCTTTTGTGAAAATAATATTTACAAATTCAAATATGTGCTAATATTAAAATTGCGTATATTTATTTTTTAAAGCGGTAAATCGTCTATGTAAGTTCAATACCGCGTATGAGCCAATAAGTTAATACGCATTTTTCGTGATTTTCGTTGAACGAAACAAGCCGCATCGATTGGTTAATTCAAATTTAAAATTGACCAATAGACTGCTAGCACTCGGTTAGTGTCAATACCGCGAATAAACCATCTTCACAAAAGAAACAAGCAATACCGCGTATATCCCGATACAAATTTCATGTTTACCTCTTTTTTTTACAAAATTGGAGGGCTTTTTGTCTCCCCTGAACATTTTGACAAATGGTTCTTCTGCGGTATTGAACTTACACAGATACACCAATTTGAAATAGGTGTAATGAAATCAGTTACTATTATTAGATAACATAATTGTATCCTTTCTTAGTATTTAAAAAATTCATCCAAAATATAGCACTCTAATAAGAATTCTCTTTTATCATAATATCGTGAAGTACATAGGCTTTGAATGTTTAGGTGGCAACTAAAGGAAAAGTCGATATGATAAATGGGAAGAAAATCTGCTGGAACTATCGGAAGGGGAGGTGTCACTTTGGACACAATTGTACATTCGCCCATGATACTGACTTGCAGAGAAGTAAAGAAGAGCTTGAGATGGAGAACCAGGTGAACACTTACTTTACAAACAATATTGTGAGGGGCATACTTGACACCGCAACTTCCAGTCTGAATGCTATAATAAAAGCTGTACTTTTCCATAGATTATTGACTTAATGTTGCTCTCTCAATTAAGTATTTACTGATTGCTATCAGAATTATTTTCGTTAGATCGCTAATTCAATTATTAATTATTTCCACCAAGAACTTGAGGGGCATTTTCGATTATATACTAATAAAATAAATTGCATTATTAATTTATTGAAATTATTTACATACTATTTCATTTTTGTTAATTTTTTTTTAGACCCAATCCACTATACTGTGTGAAAACCCCAGTGGGAATCTAAGAGTAGTTGGTGGAATGAATCAAGTAGATCTTCCTCCAGAGGATCAGGATGATAAATGGGAAACTCCAACACCTTCCAAGAAAAAAAGACCAGGATTAACTCCTGGATTGATACCGAGTAAAAAAGCTAAAAAGTATTTTAAGAAAACCAATTCCAATTTGATGTAAATAGAAATTCCTACTTTGTGTACCTAAATTTTTAAATTAAAGATTTAAATGTTTATTCTCTCTCTTTTAACTCGATACACCAGAGGTTCCCAAACTATATCAGTCCGCAGTGCACTGACACACCAGAGGTTCCCAAACTATATCAGTCCGCAGTGCACTGACATGTATAGTATTTTGTCCAGAGATTCTTGTCAAAATATGTGTTGATCCTAATTCCTTTCAGTTTTAAAACTCAAGAGTCAGTTGAGTTGAAAGTGCGGAATATTCTGGGTCACTTATTCGCCTGGGCTCCGGGAAATGCCTCGCAGCATTCTTGTTTACTCACTTGGAAAACTGCTGAACATGTTACTAAAGTTACCAGACAGTAAATTCTCAGTTTTTTTTTCATAAATCAAGAAAAACAAATACATTAAATACATGTGCTGCCTTCAGCTTGTAATATTGGGTTATGCAGATTCGGCTGGAAAATATATTTACTTAAATTAATTCTCATAAAAGAGTACATAAATAAAAAATAAAAAGTCATATTTTGTAACTCAAATTAAGCGTATTTATTAGGTGATAGTGGTATGGTTGAACATTGAATTTAAATTAGATTCCCTAAATAAAACTATTGGAAACTACAGAAACAGAGTTGACAATAATGCTGAATACTTAATTTATTACAATTCTATAAAGATCTAGAGGTTCTAATACATACTAAATCTTCTGTAAGAGACTGAATAATTATAAATACGTGTAAAACAAATATTACTAAAAGTATTATAAAATCAAAATGTTTCTAAATTCTCAGAAATATTTTTTTCAGTTATGTACCAATTGTAAAACACATATTTATTTTAAGTAGTAAAAATCATATATATTCATACACTGTGAAGTAAAACTGAAATAGTATTATACATTTCTGGGCTTTGTAGCTCAAGATGGAAGTGTATCTAGTTGAAGCACATAAATCTAAAAAGTTTTCGATAACACAAATTATACAAAAATACTATGGCAGAACAGTTTTCTGCAAAGCAAAAAGTTGTAAAATACCTATACTCTTTTCACCGAGTCGAGACCAGAGGACACACAGGTATCACATGCAAACTGGCAAACACCTGCGTTAGGGTAGGATTCCTAGTTTCCGACACCATTTTACTTTTATTTTTGTGATTAATTTTTCTTTCGATTAAGATAATTTTAACAGCAAGATAGCATTTAAATAAACACTGTGCACTACTTTGAATGCATTATATTTAAATGGGTGGTCAAGGAAATGACATCGGTGACGTCACCGATCACATTTCTTACAAAACCTAATTACATTTGCAAAAAAATTAAACATCCATAATTTTTCTGGTTTATATCTGATATTCAATGACACCAAATCTATATCATGCTTAATAAATAGAAAGATTTTTTAATGCAGATCTGCGCTGGGTACTAAAATGGGTGCCCTTACGGTGACCTAATTTTGAACGCGTTCACGTGATAATCACGCAGTAATCAGGGTTTAAAAGAATATTCTTGACCTGACTAACAGACCTTAATAAATCATTTATCATAGAAACTGAGCCGAAATAGAAAAAAAAACATTTCGAAAAAATTAATTTCAGTAAAAAATATTGATAACATTTCATCACGATTGTATTATGTACACTCACCGATCATCACAGATACACTAGTAATAGTGCTTGTAACACTTAGGTAATGAGACCACTAATATATATTTACAATATTTCCTACCTCTCAGAGTCAGTTAAGGCTTTTAAAAATCAGAAGTATAATAATATGTATACACATAATATAATGACATTATCTTTAAAAGTGGAAGCAATTTGAAATATAGCCAATATAAAATTTTTAAATACATCCAATAATTCGAGAAATACAAAAATATCAGGTACACATTACACATGCTTGGTAAGGTTGTAAAAAAAGAATACATAATATTATGGTGCATGGTTTTACTTGCGTTATTTAGTGATATAAATGTATATACAGAGTGACACAGAATAACATGAATTTTTAAATGCCTAGTGGCGGCCATGAGCAGATGCAGCACGCGCACATGCGTTAGCCATCAAAATGTTTTATAAAAACATACGGCATTAATCACATTTAATAAAAAAATATGAAGAGCATGCTTTGGAAACTTGGGGTCACAACAGTGAGAAAAATATGAACAATATATTTTTTAGGTTAATTTTATTAGACAAATCTTTCTAAAACTTAACTGAATTGATACAAAAACGTATATAAACAAATATAGGATTGTTTCAACTATAAGCCAAGTTATTGCGACACATAGATATCCATTTTTCTTCTAATAAATCTACAATTTACGTAGTTATGCTCATGTGACCCTAAGTGCGAAGATTACTTGGTTCACTATAACAATTTTAATATTTCATGATAGTACCGGCTAATTTAAATAATCCTTTGGTAATAAAAAATATTTTTTATCTTCATTTATTTAGGAAGGTATTTATTTCTTCTTACTTTACATTATTTTTAAAGATTATTAAAGCTATTTAAATATTACGCATAAATAAAATATTCGCTACATTTTGTTCCTAACCACAATTTTATTTTCAAATTCATAAAATAGGTCTATAGTGTCAAAAATAATTTATTTTACATAAAATAAGGCGCAGAAGACCAGAGGAACATAACCGACATTTTACATCAAATTTATCTAAGTATGTAGTCAGATAAAAAAAATCTTAGGTTTCGAGCCACACTGACTCAAATGCTTATCAAATTCACTCTAAAAACAACATTTTGAATGTATACAAATACTTGTAGACAACCTACACTAATAAAGATGATTGCCAAAAAATGCTTAACAATCTTCTCAACAGATGACACCAGCATAGAACATTTCGGTAATGCGGAATGACGAAGACGAGTTCAATATGGTAGTTCAAAAAATTTGTCATATATGGTTATCAGATGATGGGGCGGAGTGGGGAATGTTGTAGTACATCAAGTGGCCACTTAACCCAGCCAATGACAGGTCATAAGCCATTTTTTTAAATGACAAAATAAAATTTTAAAACTCGTGACATTTTAAAGAGAAATGCGCTTTGGTCTCGGTTTTTGTTCTAATTTATTTATTTTATTCATGTTAACCAAAAAGCAAAAAATAAACCACAGTCGTTATTATTTGATATAAAGAACAAGTTGTAAAAACTTGAACCATTTTTGCTAAGAACTGTAAAAATTTTGCTTAAGTTCTTTCTGGTCATCGTAAGCAAGAAATTTATTTATAAACCATGTCAATAGCTTATTCGTCGTATAACTTTTGTTTTTTTTAATCATTTATTTATATGTATAATTTTTAAAACTATAGAGTTTTAAAGTTTGGATTCTCTGCAATTTATATATACAATGTGTAAGTATGTGGCGCAATTATATTTAGATGAATAATAGATATTTTATAAATGGGTTGTTATTACATCAACCTCTTGGGAGTGATAATTTGTAATACGATGTATTTATTGTAATGCATTGTATAGAATAATAATTTTACATAAAATAGGAAACATTATTCACTTTAAATAATACCTACATACTGGAAAATATAAGTGAAAATTGGTTTGTACATCAAATGAATTTAAATAAAAATTACGTACGGAAATATTTTGATTTGATATGTGATAGCAATGTAGTAATGTGAATTCATTCATCAGTAATGTCATATGATTGAAGTAAAATACATGATATAATAAATGAGAATTTGCATGATATAATGGTAAGAAATGAAAGTGTTAATATTGGCCAAAATAGGTAAACAATATTTGTGTTACTATCAACCTAATTAACTGCATCAATCACTTGTTTAAATACTCAAACTTTCCCGTTGATTGCTCTTTGACTTTCGTTTTTATGAATCCGTTAAAAGTGGGGCTGATGGGAATATCTCGAGAGGAGTTGGCTTTACTCTCGCAGTTTGTGTTGTCGCATACATGGTCCACTGCTGATCCGCCATTTACCATTTGCTTTTTCTTTTCCGAAACTCCATTTGTCATTTTTGATGTACCAGAATCACGAGGGGCAGCACTTTCCTCTTTATCTGTAACGTAAAAACAATTCATTTTGTAATGAGGTTCATAAATGTATAAATATACAGTTTTAGAATAACAAATAAATCAAACATATACAGTGTGCTATAAAAATATTCAATTACAATGATTTACTTCTCAACAGAGACGAGAAGTTTGGAAGGGAATATGGATATCTAAGCGTTTACAGGGCTTATGACCTGTCATTGGCATGGTTAAGTGGCCACTTGATGTAATACAACATTCCCCATTTCGCCTAGTATTTGCTATCCATATAATATGCTAGTTTTTGTCTACACATATTTTGAGACACTCAAAATATTGATTATAAAAAATTTAACTCGCAACAGTCCAGGTGATGATAATCTGCTGCCAAATGCGGTCATCTTGATTGAACCTGGGTAGTGACATAATCAATCAATTATCAATTTTATCCCAACTATTTGATGAAAGTTTAATAATCAAATTAAATCACCAAATCTATTTGTCTAATTTTATTTTGTTAGCCGCTAAAAAAATATTGTATGCAATGTAAAAAATAAATGATGAAAACAACATTTTTTTTAAATGAATACAAATACTTGTAGACAAATTACTGGATTATAACCATGCTAGGCTGATATCAGATATTATTAGATAACCCACATTCGTTTCCAGAGTTTCTCTGTCTCTGTTGGATATCAATAATATATAAATGATGTATTTAATATTATACTACCAGGTGTAATCATATAGCAAATAGTAGTTTACGAAATATTAAAAACTGAATAGTTTATACCATTTGTCATGAGGCCTCGGCAGAACTGTTTGGATGTATTCCAATCTTCTTTGAGGGATAAGTTGAACATTGAATAGTCGGGATTTCCAGTAACTTCTTTCTCGATATTCAGGAATTGTGGAAGTAATCCCAGCAGTTGGGCCTTTTCGTGAGCGCTATATGTTTCTAGCAACATCAATCCTTCACATCTGAAAAATGTTATAAAGATATTACTGACAAGTAAAAATATATTTTCATAAACTTATGTAGTAATTCTTTTCCCTTCATTATTACAATTGGGACTGAAAAATTTAAAATTTCTGTTTGTGAGAGAAATACATTACACTTTTTTTAAAATTCATGTGTGAATTATGTTTTATGTTAAGCAGCATTATTTCAATAAACGAATGGAATCCTAATTTTTTTTGTTTGAATACAAATCTAAATTACTAACATTAACATACTCTCGCTTTGTACATAACATACTAATAAAAGCAGTATCGACAAGTGATTTAAACATTTATATTGATTGGAGAAATACCTTTTGTGGCCAGGTTCCATGTATATGTCCAGCTGATAGTACTGATTATTGATAATGAAGCATCTTCTCTTCTTGAAGATGGTGAAGTGGGAGTTGTCCTTCTGGGTCAGCATGTTCAGGTAGTCGCGGTGCGTGAGCTGGGTCTTGACCTCCACCGACTGGCCGTACAGCTGCGGCCTCCGGATGGTGTAGGTGTAGGACCAGTGCCCCTTCTGCCCCCTCTTCCTGAGCCGGGCCTGGGTCTTGCGCCCGTTGCTCTGCAGGTAGTTGTGGACAACGTCAAAGTCTTGGAATGGTGGGAAGTCTTCATCCGGAGGAAGGGGTCCCTTCACCAGGAACTTCAACTTTCTCGAGTTGCAGAGTAATCTGTCGCCGATATCTAATCCTATTTTTTGGCATACACTCGCAATCATGCGCTTCATCTTGGATTCAAAATCTGTTGTGTTGTCTATTACGTCGAAGTAAGGGTGGCCGATCCACGCTGCTGCGGCTTTATGATCGAGTTCCCGAGCTAGTTCCACGCCTTCTGACCGACAGGCGTGGTCCTAGAAAACAGATTGGATTGTATTATAATTGTCTGGGTAAATCACAAAAGGAATGATAATAAATATTCACTTTTGGAACATACCTCTGTAGAATAGAAATGTTCAGCTCCATTAGCAGCAGACACCATATGAACGATATGATTATAACGATTATCTCGTAATTCCACATTATTCCATTTGTTGCCGGCTATAAGTTGCTCCCATTTTTCTTTCGATATAACTGAAAAGGCGAAAAAACTTAAATTACAATAATGGTAAAGAATATGCAACTAAAAGAAGATTTAAACAAAAAGTTAAATATTGAATTTGTAGTACAATGAAGTTGGAGAATCCCAAAAAAAATAGATATTTAATTATTATTGACCTTAAAAATGAAGGCCAATCTGATAAGAATATTATCAAATGGCATGTAAATACATACAAATACATACAAACTTGTTTTTTTTTCAATGATAAAATCCTAATAAGCAATGTAGTGAAATTTTAACAAGCTTAGTGAAATTTTATTTGATGATACAGTTGGAAGACGATATAAACTGTAAATTAGTTAGGAATTAACAAACATCAACTACAATTACAATTTTATAAATACTAACTAATATTTATAAGCGAGAAATATGGTAACATATTAATGTTTTCTTGACAAACTCTGACATGTTTAAAAGATGTTTGTCCTTGGCGCTGCTGTCTGTGTATATGCTTGGAGAGTATTATTTTATTTTAGTAAAAAGTTAAACACCACTATGATTTTCCTAAATGCATAATGTCTCTATCGATATAATGAAGCTTATAATAAAATAATCATAGTTTCTTCAATAATTAACTCAAATCAATTTAAATGAAAAAACCTTTCTTACGCAATTTAATTAGTTTTATATAATGATCTGTCGGAAATTAAGTTAGAGATGGATGTGGAAAGCATAGTTTTTGAATCTCAACAGGCCAAAAGGTAACAGGTAACAACATCACAAACACCCACTATTAAGAAAAAAACCTTTTTAAATTTGGTGATGTCATTGGGAATTGAACCCGAACCGTGCCGCAAGTCCAGCGCGCTTCGCCATTGCTTTACAGATAATAATTTATAATAACTTACAAGCCTGGATCATAGTTCGTAGAAGGTTTTCTTGAAACTTGAAGGCTGAAACAATCAAAAGATACAGATTTATAGTCACATTGTCGTTCATCATTCAAACAGGTCCAACTTGAATATATTCATACAAATACAAATACAGCGTGACACATAAGAATTGGACGTTTTTTAAATGGACTGTACTTGACCTGTAGGAGTGGTAGAGGAAGCGGAGAATAGTCATTAGTTAATAGTCAAGGGGTACTTAAAGGAATGTGTCTATGCCCACAAACCAGGTACAGAAGAGGTGTTTTTTTTTACAACGGACTCCAGGGTGCAGTTCTACTAAGGTTTAAGACACTTCTGCGCATACCAATTCAGTACAAAATCGTATGTGCAGTAGTTCCACAAAATTAACAGAATCGAGGCCCAGTGCATTAAATATGTAAGTCCGAGCAGTGTTTATGGTTAGTTAACATATCATCTTTTCCAGTTCCTCTTGTAGCGACTGTACTAGTTGCCAATAAACACATGGGGTTTGCTGCTGCTTAATCTAGCACAAATTTGATGAGAGATTGATCATGCAAAATTGGTGCGAGATTTTGGTATTTTGAGATTTTGGTATACCGAGTTTGCATTCCCTGATGATAATGTATATACAAGAGATTAATGTGTAACACTATTAATCAATTAATTTTAAATATAATAAAAAAATTCGGCCCACGCCCCTTTTTACAAATTTTTTTTTTTTATAAAAATGTTTTTAAAAACAAATTTTTTTTTTAAAGTTTTTTTTCGTGGGGAAACTTTTGAAAATTTTTAAAAAAGGAAAAAATTTTTTTTTTTTTTGGTTTAAAAACAAAAATTTGTTGTTTTTTTTTAAAAAATTTTTTTCCAAATTTTTAAAAATTTAAAAAAATTTTTTTTGGGTGCGTGGGTAACTTTGGGGGGTTTAATGAAAACTTTAATTTTAAGAATTTTTTTTTGGGAAAATAATTTTTATTTTCTTTTGTTAATTTGGGTTTTAAAAGTTTTTTTTTTCTACTTAAAATATTAGAAAAAAATTTTTTTTAAGAAAAAAAAAAATTTTTTGGGAAATTGAGGGTTTAAAAAAAATTTTTTATAAAAACTTTAAAAAATTTTTGAAAATTTGTAAATTTTAAAAAAGCCTGGGGTTTGGCGACAAAAAACTTTTTAAAAATTTTGGCGAAATATTTTTAGAACGGTTTTTTTTTATTTTTTTTCGTTTTAAAAATGAAAGGGGCTTTATAAAAATATAATTTTTTTAAAAAAAAAATTAAAAAAAAAAAAGAAAAAATAAACCAAACCCATGGGGCGGGAAAAATTTTGGGGGGTTTCTAAAAAAAATAAACAATGAAGGGAGTTTTTAAAAAAATTTACAAATTTTTAAAAAAATCCCATTTAAATTTTTGTTCCATTACGTTTTTTCCCCCTAAAAAAACTTGTAACGAAATATTTTTTGATTTCCCCAAAAATTTAAAAAAAAACCCAAATGATTTATTTTAAGATTTGGGAAAAAGGTTCAAAATCGTCTAATATAATTTTTGGGTTATTTTCAAAAAAGTTAAGTACCCAAACTATGAAATTTTATTTATTTAACAATTTTTTTAAAAAATAATTTTCAGGGAAATTAAAAAGGGGGGGTTTTTTTTAAAAATTCTTAAACTTAAATAGTTTTTGGGGGGTTTTTTTTTACCCAAAAAGGGGGGTTTTTAAAAAAAAATAAAAAATTTTAAAACCTTTAAAAATTAAAAGGTTTCTTTCAATAAATTTTTTATAATCAACAAAAAAAGTTGTGTTTTGGGAATTATTAAACCCCAACAAGGAAAGGGGGGTTTGGTTTTTTTTTTGGGGGGGGGTGGGTGTGGTAAATTGAAAGGGGAAAATAAAAAACCCCTGGGGGTTTTGTTTTTTATTTTTAACACATTAATTTTTAAAATTTTCCCCGGAAAAAAGGGGGGGGGGGGGGGGGGGAAAAATTTTTAAAAAAAAAAATTTTTTTTTGGGGGGGGTTTTTTGGGGGGGGGTTTTTTTTTGTTTTGGGGGGTTTTTTTTAGGCGGGGGGGGTTTTTTTGGGTGAAACAAATTTCATTTTAACTATTTTTTTGGGTTTTTTTTAAAAAAGGGGGGGGTTAGTTTTTTTAATTTTGGGGGGGGGGGTCCAAAAAAAAAATTTTTCGGGGGTTTTTTTTTGGTTGGGTTTTGGGGGGGTTTTTTTTAAAAGGGGGGGGGGTTGTGGAAAAGAAAAAAAAGGTTTATTGTTTTTTTTTTAAAAATACAAAAAATTAAACATGAAAACCAAAAAAAAGGGGGGGGTTTTTTTGGGGGAAAAAATTTTTTAAAATAAACCCCAAAGGGGGTTTGGGGGGTTTTTTTTTTTTTTTTAAAATGTGGTTGTTTTTGGGGGGTTTTTTTTTGGCTTTGAAGCTTTTTGGGGGTTTTTTTAAAAAAGGTTTTTTTTTGGGCCGTTTTTTTGTTTTTGGGGGGGGAAAAATTTGGGGGGGGGGTTTGGGGGGGTTTTTTTTGTTTTGGGGGGTTTTTTAAAAAAAAGGTTTTTTTTTTTGGGTTTATGTGTGGGGGTTTTTTTTGTTTTTTTTTGAAAATTTTTTTTTGTTTTAAAAAAAATTTTTTTTTTTTGGTGGGCTTTTAAGGGGGGTTTTTAAAAAAAAATGGTTTTTTTTTGGGGGCTTGGCTCAATTAAATTCTAGAATGACGATATTCCTTCAATAATAATTGAGTAAAATGTCACGTAAACAAACAGAAGAGCGATGAAAAGCTGGCATTTCATGTCATTTTCTTATATCAATATTATACTACTTCATACACCCGCTTTTTAGTTTTTCGAATAAAATATATAGAATATGTAGGTACAATGTACATACTTACAGAATATTATATAAGCCCTTCATCGGTGTAATTTACCCACTTTTATAAAAACATAAATCGATTCGATATATTATAATTTAGTGGTTTGGTGGCTTGTACAAATTAAAGTGTAAGAAAAGATGCTATCGATAATATCTGTACATACATACTTCCGTGCTTCCGATCTTTTTCTAATTCCAACGTTAACTATTGTAATTGGTATATAAAATGATTGCCCTTTGTTTTTTCCAAAGAATATTATCGTATATGTTACATACGATAATTATTCGATACTAAAAACGACGTACATAACCGTAAGTAGCACTAACAATAGTTTACAGCGTTATTATGTAAGCTTTTTACAAATCCTAACTGATAGTTACGACATTTCCGTTCGTTTTTCTTTACGCGTATTTTGTTGTAAAGCTTCATACGATACAATTTGACATCTCAACAGAGACGAAAAATTTGGAAGGGAATATGGATATCTAGGCGTTTACAGGGCTTATGACCTGTCATTGGCTGGGATATTCATACGATAGTCTACTTTGTAAAAAATATGCGTTGGTTGTAGATACGATAAAATACGCCCCCAAAAAGCCCTAATTATTGGCTACATATTTTTTTGTTTTGGTAGAATTAAAGATATAGTTAAATACAGACAAAATCCACCAAAAACTCAAAATCGACGATTTGTGGGTTACGATATTATACGTAGGAGGCGTCGATTTACTGTGCATAAACGAAGGCTAGTTGACAGCCAAGACAGTACGTAGGTAACTACTAAACGTGATAGTATTACCGCTCGTTATAGCTTCCTTATAAAATGGGTTTGAAATGGAAGCCGATAGTATTTCTCTCCTCTCGCCTGTGAAGCTTGATAATAGCAAATGTGTGAAATGCGTAAAAGGGTAATGAAAATAGCAGTTAGACACTGAATGCTAATTTACCGGATTTTTAGCTTCCCTAGATAATTAAGTGCGATGGTCACGTGTTACATGGAATAGCAAACACGAGAGCAAAGCGATTCCGCATGACACGCGAATACATTTTGCGAAGAATAAAATACACACAGCATTATGGTCTCATGACTGCTAACTAGCAGGTCGGCAGGTCGGCTGGTCAGCTGGTTGACTCGTCGACTGGCTGGCAAGTGGCAAGCTGACTGATTTTTATACATTCGCATTTTACAATTTAGTAATTTTCCTTACAGACGGAAACATTGTTTTCAGAATGCAGCAGAAATAACATGATCAGATTGATTGATTTAAAAATCCATCGAATCAAGTCACAGAACATTTCTCATTATCAGGATAAGGTAGAGGAAAGTGTCTTACCTGCCTCAGGCTTCTTTGAATTTTTTACTTAGCAATTTTTAAATCTTTTTACAAAATATTTTTTTAAACGTCTTATCATAGTGAACTAATATTAATAATATTTTTACCCTGCGGTTGCACGGTAAAAATATTATTTTATACTTAATACATATCTCTAATAGACGACGAAAAGAAAAAAAAACACAAATAATGATAAGAGACGCCGCGCTGGTTGATAAGATTACGTAGGTAGTAGGTACTATGATTATGTCGGAGGCTAAGGACGCGTACGGGACGCTTCAAAACAAAAGCGTTCGTTAGAACCTCAAATTAAGAAAAATTGCACCAATTCTCATTAAAATTCAATTTTTTTGTTTTAATTATGGATACTATTAATTTGACTTGTACATCGATTTTTGTTACACCATGTATAATATATACTGGTGGTTGTGGGTGTATCTATGGCCGGTCTAATCGATGACTAAATTTATAGTGACTAAAATTTTATTCAACATGCTAGGGTCGATATAAATTTAGGGAAAACCTGAAATTCTGCCCGAGTGATGATTCACGTAAAATTATTCATTCACAGCGAATTTCACTGGGCTACAGTAGAAAATAATAAATATTATGTACCCGTATAATATTAACACGATGAGCTACAGTCCACTGGGCCCGGGCCCCATGAGTCAGGTACCCACATGCACTTGATATTATAAGCATATGCTTTGATTACATTTTGAACATGGGTTACACTCGAAATCAAAAAGTGGTAAATTTAATTTAATTTATCAAAGATTTTTTCATAAATTCAAAAGGTTGTGTAGCTACGAACTTTTTTATAATTATGTTAAAAAGACAAGGTTAAATAATAATAGTACGTATTCATAAAATTATCTTCGGTAGTAAGGTACTAGAAACATTGCATTATCTTACAATAATAAACAATGTAATATCAATTATGTTTACAATGTGTAATATACGACATAACACACACGAAGACATTACTAGGCAGCAAATATTTTTATATAAAATTATTTCAGTGAAATTGAATCATACGAACCATGAAAACAAAATAAAGACTACAATTTGACATCTCAACAGAGATGTGAAGCGTCGCGCCATTTCACTGTATATACATACAAGTTCTGATAATTGGCAGATATGGATATCAAATACTAGGTGGAATGGAGAATGTTGTAATACATCAAGTGGCCACTTAGCCCAGCCAATGACAGGTCATAAGCCCTGTAAACGCCTAGATATCCATATTCCCTTCCAAACTTCTCGTCTCTGTTGAGATGTCAAATTGTAATTATTATGGGTGAAATCCAGTTTTTGTCTACAAGTATTTGGACACACTCGAAATGTTGTTTACCAAATAAAGAGTTTATTAGGGACACTAAACTCTTACGCAAAGTTAGACTTTCTTATTAATAAGTCAATTTTAATTTCATTCCAACGTATTATTTTTGTTATGAAAGTATTTGGCAGCAAGACATAAGGGCAAGTGTTTTGTTAAATTGTGCAATTAATAATATTTAATTGAGTCATTAATTGAACTCCCTTGCCAAATTCATTTTATATTAAACACACAGGTTTTCATCAAAATGCAATTACAGGCGACGAAGTGACATATTATAGTATATGCATGTAATAACACTTCGATATACCAAGGAGAAGAACTCCGCATCCGAACTGGAAGGAAGCAGGTAGAGACAAACGCGAATGGAGACTTTTCTAGGAGACGCTAGACGACCAGTAGCTCAATCACAGATGATTGTCGGCGTGCTTAGAAACGTGCTAAGCATTTGACCGATCACAATGAACATACGTTCATATCACGGTCGCGTTGCCAAGCAACATAGATTAAAGGCATACTTTGACAAATGTTTCGTTTTATTTCTTTCTCAAATTGATTTAAAGCAAATACATGGCATGATAAATTGTGCACAAACAATTAAAACTCTATCAAACTAAATTATTTTACTTACACTTTGGCGTTTTTCCATATTTTCCATAATAATCCCGATCGATACTTTTAGCGGGTGTATTGTGATCGCGAAAAAAACATCCACGATCGAGACAACGTTATAACGCCGATAGTCACCTGTGATTGAGTGATCGCGAACCCTATGCAGTAGCTCAAGAATAGACACATTCGTTATCAACGTCGCTTATTAGCAAAAAATAGTCACCTGAACAATAACTAGGAACCAGTTAAAGAATTTAATTAACCAGCAATAGCTGATCTAGTAGGTGAAATGGATTTTGTAGAATTTATAGATTGAAAGTTTTTAAAAAAAAATCATTGAACAATAAATACTAAAAAACCTTTTTTGTATCGCAGTGATTGATCTAGTAGGTGAAATGGATTTTGTTTGCATTTATAGATTCTATGATTTTTTTAAAAGAATAGTTAGTACCTTCTTAATATAAAAAACATTTTGATCGCAGTGACGCTAACGTGAACCGCCGAAATTAATGTCATAAAATATAAATGACAGAAAATTATTCTACGAAACTGATTTTTATTTTCTTCATATCCATACACTGGGTTTCTATAAAACTGCTACTTTTAGTGGTCCAAACGGTTTTGTAACTTCGTTCGAACCAAAACTAGGTACTAGAAAATTGATGAAATAGTAATGATATATTATTATGTATTATACATAAAATCACTTCATTTCATATTGATGAAATTGGTGACGGTTTGTAATTCAACTGTTGAACTTTTTTTAAAAATAGGCAGTAAAAGAATTACTTATACATAAATAGTGACAACCTGATATTCATTCATCGTTTTTGAAACAGGTTTTTTTTTTTTTTTTTTTTTTTTTTTTTTTTTTTTATTTTTTTTTTTTTTTTTTTTTGTGTTGTTCTTGTTGAAATATGATTGTTTGTTCCAGCTATAAACTTGTAGCGCGAATTTATATTAAAACGTTATTCTATTGCAAATATGTACCTACTATACATCTAGGGAACTTTGTTATTGTACCAAATAAAAAAGAAATCTTAAAATTTCAGTTAACTTTTTTATTATTCGTTAGTCGATTACCGTTCACTTAATCCTGGCACCTTCAAAAGCTCAGAATGCTCGATTGCTGAGTTTTAGGTGCTTTTAGGAATTCTAAGCATTAGGTGTTTTGAGTTCAACCAATATAGTTTTATTAAAAAATCAATGTTGTTAAATAATTATTATTTTTATAAAACATAATGTAGTAGCAACAATATAAATATAACGATTAAATGATAAACAAACGTTAAAGTGCCGATTCAGAACAAAATAAATTAATGTGATTTAGAAAAGAAAACTATACGTTTCTAAAAATACGTGGATATGTAGAAATTTTTCATAACTATCTGAATATCGCCGTAGAGTTAATATGCATTTTAGATAAAAACAACAAGGATGCCCTTGTTTTATATTGAAGGTTGGCAAAAAACAGAGAAGGCGGTTAGTAGAAAAAAGAACTAAGTCACTCACTTAAAGAGTTATCGTTATCACAACATAATAAGCAGCTTGTCTACTGGGCTACTTTAATTAGTGAAATCATTTAGCGGAGAAGTATTTTCATAATATTCAGCGAGCGCTATTATTATCATCTACGAAAGCCAAATGGTAAAGGCACGTACGAAATTCAACGTCTCAATAATATCTCAAACAAATAAAATGATTGAGAATGACAACTTCAATGAATTTGTATAAAGATAGATGACCATCTTAAAACGGCATATTAAAATGAGGACGCTAATTTACTCTCGTTTGTATGATAGGAACCTGTTGCAAGTCCAGTGGAAGAGCGATGGGTTTCAGCGGATGCAGAGAAAAACGAACGAGAATAAACGAGTTAATATGAGAAATCGGATGTCAGGATCCAGTCGGAGGTATAGCGGATTAGTGGGTGGGTAGAAAGCGACAAGCAACAAGTGTCGGGCGTAGTATGGGAGTGCTACCCCCGCACTGTGAAGCGCCACTCACCCTCGCTGGAGTAGGCTCTGGAGGCGCAGTTCGCGCACAGGTCCTGCTCGCCTCCTGCGCTCCTCCGCCCCCGCCCTGCAACATCAGACAGCGTACTCCCACCGGCACATGGGTGAAGGTGAACCCTCACTACCACACAAGCGACCTACCAGATCACTTTCATTCGCATCGTGCTAGCAAAATTATAAATCAAATACAGGGATCATCCTTTGAAAACAAACTTCGTGACTTGACATTCTAAAGGTTTTGACCAGCGATAGCAACAAAGATAACCTTTTAAATGACAGGAACATTAAGTGTAATTGCTTACTCAGCGTAAGCTTTTACCTGGGAATGTGAAAACTACAAACGAGATAAAATAAATAGCAAAACTATTGCCGGGAACAAAATAATGTGGACTATTCCCACATACCCGTGACGTGACGGGACATATCCGTGTTGCCTTTTTCCGTGTTCCATATAGTCCAGTAATACGCTCAGATTTCGCTCTTATTCGAATTAAAACGGAGGTTTTTTTTATTATTTTTTCAACTTATTTAGTGATGTCCAGGGAAGGTTATAACAAAATTGCTGATGAATAGAACTTGAACTTTTCAGAAAACTAGAAGAAAAAAAAACCTTTTTTTTCCAAAAAATCTCGAAAACGCTTAACCCAATAAAAAAAATTAAGTGATAAAGTAATAGAACATGAAAAATTAAATCAAAATAGTTGTTCAAATTGTCTTCGTATATCATAATATCATAGTTTTCGAAAGAATCTCATTTGACTGGGTATATGGAACACGAAAAGCAACACGGACGGTACGGTACGTCTCGTCACGGACACGTGTGAATAAGCCGTAATAAAAAGAATTCACGAAAACATTCGCGCTTGTAGTGGGCGGTAGGCGGTAGGCGGTAGGCGGCACGTGATACCATCATCAGCTGTATTCGGTAACGATGTATTTAGCAATATCAAATATATTAATGCCAATGATAGATATATTATTATCAATCACAATAATTTTGTTGCGACATGCTACTATATACATCAACATGTTGGATAGTACAACAAGAGACGGCCCGAAGTTCAATAAACTGACGATGCAAAATTACTGTAAATTCAATATTATACTTTTGGTAAATTCAATACCAATTTTGCAATTTTTATTTACGACTCTAGTAACTATATTACGAAACTTACACTTAATTTACTAGCTTCAAATCACAATTTAATATAGTAGGTAGGCTTGCATCTACTAAAAATTACTAACGCGATGTACATACAGAGGTAATTTTTTATTTATTTTTACATCAAATGAAAAAGAGCGGTTCTATTATCAGACGCTTATATTGATCGAACGTCGGCGTCGCCGTGAGAAATGCTTTTACCCCGATAGTGAAAACTGTACATAAATCAATATCAGAGTATTTTTACATAAAAAACAATATAAATTATTCGACATTGCTATCAGGTTTTATCGTAAATTATTTCATTGTTTGCATAATTTTCTTTATGAGCGTTTGTAAAGCGAGCTTTGGAGATCGATGAAGATGATTAAATTAGGTAGTCGACACGCGACTAGAAGTAATTTGATTAGAATGAATATAAATTATGCAACGGAATTTAAATACTAAGGTCCATTAAACTAATGGCAATTTATCGTGGATCACGGAAAGCATCGCGTGAGATGTCTCTGAGAACTACACAGATAGATATTGGGAACTAGCACCGACCGCTACCGTGGACGTGGAGTATGGAGTCCCAAGGGGATATGACAGGACGCTCCTATTACTTCTACAGGAAAAGGGAAATCTCGTCACAATCAAATAGCGTAAGATCTAAAACAGTGCAAATCCTAAATAACTATATATTGTTTAAATCAATATTTATTTTTGTTCATTAACAAGCCACTGAAACTAAATGCTTCCTTACTCGTTTAATTGAAGACTTTTTTGTCAAAACCACGTAAAGACGATATTAACCTTTACGAAGGAAAAATCGAGGCTGTTTGTACGGTACAAAAAATATGGCATACCATTTGTCTGGCTTCACTAATATCCGTCGTACTATTATTATTATGGCTTAAGTTTACATTTCCCCGCTAATAGATGAAACGCCCTATTTGAGTAGATGGGCACTATGCATAATGCCCGACTTAGTGTAATGAGCGGAAGACATCCCCTGAGCAGAAAGTAAACCACGTCATCACGGAGACTAATATTACATACAAAGTCACGAGGAGACTGAAATTTGGCATAGATTCAATTTTTGATTACGAGCTTTCAAAAACCCAGGAATAAAGTCGGTTTAAAGTTAGAGAGCCAGACCTCATTATTTACTGAAAGCGATCAATAATTAGTTTACGAAAATAAGTTCCTTTATCTTTTGAGAAATATAAAATCGTATTCAAATTTAAAATCAAAACGGATTTTCCTATACATATTAGGGTGTTTCAAATTTCCAAAAGTTTGAATTTCAAATGACTTTGCTCTTGCCCTGCGTCCAAGTGATGCAAACGTTAACTGTCTCGAGTTTCAGGACGATCGGACAACATTTAGAGGTTGCACACTTTGAACATGAACAGTTTTTAAACTTGTTTTGCGTATTTCTAATTTTGAGTTATATCGGAAACACTAAGTTCTAATGGACTTTGTTTTCTTGTGTTTCACTTTCTGAAGCAGCTAAATCCACCAGTACTAAACTTCAAGTAGTTTGGAAGAAAGCAAATATACCTGTTAAAACTGAAGAAAACATTCGCATTAGCATACAGAAACTGTACAAAGAATATCAAAATCTCGGCAAAGAAAAATCAAGAAACACGGATAAGGCTAAGTTAAAACGCGAGATGTGGAAAGGTGATCTGGTCGAATTATTTGACATTTCAAAATGTAATGGATATGACTGAAGTATCACAAGAAGATAAAGACTTTCTCATGTCTCAAAGAGAAGATCGCATGAGTTCATCAATGAGTGGTGTCGATAAGGTTTTTGCCGCTAAAGCTAAAACGAAAACTTTAAAAAAAGAAAAACAAGAGTTATACAAAAGCAAACACTTCCAATTTATATCTATAGCTGAGATTAATAAGACAGTAGCAGTTGCATTCTCATCTGCGTCATCATCCGAAGATGAAAAAGACAGCGAGTTTTTGGCTGCAGTAGCAAAAAAACAACGAGCGATTCCTAAATTAAAACCTCTAGATCAAACACTCACGTCTACTTGGGATCGGGAACAGCTTTCTGTTCGGCAAGCAAGTACTTCATTCATAGCAACAGCAAAGAGTCTTGGTCATGACGTTTCTAATATTTCTGTGTCCCCATCTACTGTGTATCGAGCTCGGACAATTAACAGAACCAAAATGGCAGAGAAAATTGAAGAGTCACTTTTTGAAAATCCTCCACCTTTGGTATTACATTGGGATAGTAAACTGCTACCCTCAGTAGCCCACGGAAGTGTCAAGACTCTGGAAGATAGATTAGCAGTTCTAGTGACTGGAAAAAACTTTGAGCATTTGCTTGGTGTGTACCGGTTGCTCCAAACGGAACGGGGGAGCAGTTAGCTGAAACAGTCATCCATGAAGTAGACCGATTTGGACTACGTGACAAGATCATTGGTATATCTTTCGATACAACCGCATCAAATACAGGGTTGATCCAAGGGGCATGTACAAGAATTGAAAAAGAGTTAAATCACACACTGTTATGGTTAGCTTGCCGTCACCACACCCATGAACTTATATTAAAAGGAGTGTTTGAGGAGTGTTATCGCACGCCTTCAAGTGGTCCAGACGTGCAGATTTTCAAGAAGTTCCAAAGTCAATGGAATTCACTTGATATGATGTCATACACAACAATATTGGATGAAAAGAGTTCCTTAGAAGGCCCTCTAGAAGAACAAAGACAGAAGATGATAAGTTACATAGAAAAGGTCCTAAAAACGGGCCGTCATCCTAGAGAAGACTACAAGGAATTGTTAGAGTTATCACTTCTCTACTTAGGGGGTTGGTGTAAGAAAGAGTTCAGTTTTAGAATCCCAGGAGCTTTGCACCAAGCAAGGTGGATGGCAAAAGCAATGTATGCACTTTAAAATGCCCTCTTCACTAAACAGTTGAATTTTCCTCAACGAGAATTGAACGGAATGACAAGAGTCGCACACTTTGTTAGCCTTATATATGTACGCTTTTGGCATGAGGCGATTGTAAGTAGGTATGCTCCAAAGAATGATTTGGATATGATCTTATTGTTTATATCAATCATTATCTTAAGCTTGTGATTTATAATTTCAGCAATAAAATCAATTTAAGTTGAAAATTTGTATTTTGAAAATACTTACCCAAAAATGTTCAAAGTGTGCAACCTCCAAATATTATCCAATCATCTCCAAATTTCACACAGATAACTTATACATCACCTAGACTCAGGGCAAAAGCAAAGTCAGCAAGAATTTTACATTTTATTTTTTACCATTAAAAATGTAATACATATATATATTATTATTTGTCGAGCTGTTAAAAAAAAGTTGCCACAAAACTAAATGCGCGAAACGAATATGGTCACGCCTAAAATTGGTTGTTTTCATAATTTGTAAAAATTGATCAGTGATGTCAAGTTGTCAAGTATACCACCCAAGCACACAAGAATACCACCCAGGCACACAAGCATGTCAGTGAACGCTGAAACCACGTGGATATTCGAGGTCGTGTAGAATATTGTAATTTTTATACAAGTATCACATTGAAATTACAACGAAATTTTGTAAACTGTAAGCTACATTACAGTAACGTTTCGGTTGGTCTATTTTATTTTCTAAATAAAATCTATCAATTTATTTAGCATTGAGAAATACGTTACCGCTTTTCTACCTTTTTTACCAGCCGCTGAACATAAAACTTGTTGCCGAAACCATTTTAATTTTGTAAAAAATCAGGCTAGAATAACAGAAGCTGGCATTATTATTTCTTCAGATTAATTTTAGATCATAAGCTTACAAAACGTATGGAGTATTCGTTTTCGTAATATTGATCACCTTTGATTATTTGTTCATTACAATTGCAAACACAATAATACACGTATATTATATCAACTGCTAGCTACTAGCATACTACATCGTCTAAATACAAGTAGGGGAATTTCTTAAAATGCTGAAATAGCACAATACATGCCAATTATTAAGAAATTAATATATCAATTATTTATACTTAGTTTATTTCATTTTAATAATTGTCAGAGCTCGGTAACTATTTGTCGAGAAAGTGCACTCAACGGTCATTTAGAGTGATGAAGAACTACTTCGTAATTAAATTCAATTACTAATCGTGTAGGTACTACTTAGAGAAATACATAAATATATTTATTGAGGGTAGAAACATTAGAAATGCGGTCATTTAGAATTTGATAATATTGTTCTCCAGGTAAGTAAAATTAGAAACTAACACATTAACGAAACTAACACGGACCTTTTAGTCATGCATATTAGCCACTTTTACGACTTTTTTTATTGATTGCTGTCCCGACAGGTTTCGAAACAACTGCGATTCTTTATAGAAGGATGAATTCACCCCATTCTTGATAAAGAAACATAGATTGAACCAACCGCTGATAAACAGTCACAGCATTGTATCGAAAACGGTCAGTAGAAAAATACAAATATAAAAAAGGCATTGTAAATATAGCGGCTATATTAAATTTAAATAACAAACATGGATTTTTCATGATTGTTAATTTTTTAGGTAATTTAAATTACATTTACCCGGTAACGATAAAATATTATTTTGAAACTACCAAAAACAGTTATTAGGTACCGATATTTTTTATTAAAATACCACGATCAGTTAGAAATTGAGGATTAGGTAGGTATTCCTATCAACTATTCTATTTTCATTATAATATTGATATTCCTGGAGTGAAAACTCGGATAAACGCATACTACCCGAAGATAGATAAAATATATTTTTAATATTTTCCAAACGTTTTCAACATTCTACAGGTTTAGTAATTGCTATCATTAGATGTTATTTATTTACGTAGGTACATGCCGATCTTATCTAGGTACTGTGTCCCTATCCTGAATGGGTTTCTTTTCCGAGTATTCATAATATTATTATTGATAACTGCAAATAGTTATTTCTATGAAATGTTCAATGTTAGCATTATTTATATCACTCAAATACTACCAAAAATGTTATCATTACAGACTTATTTCAGGTAAATGTAATATTTTATCACTGCGATTTTTTACAGGCTTTCAAATAATAAGAATTCAAAATGAATAAATAAAACGCGACCATTTTCTCCTATAATTTGATAAGGAGGTACCTACCTGCTATCTACTACCATCTATGTGATATGAAATAATTTACAAGGTATGTTTCACACATGTGCTTATATGATTTCGATCGTATCTTTAAATTGGAATGATTGAAAATGTACAATCAATAACTGATGATAAACATTTTAAAAAGTTTGTTTAGAGTTTAGAGGTAGATTCCTGTATAAAAAAATAAAACTACTCTAGCCCCATATCCGCATCTAATGGGCCACAAGGCCCAGGCCCTGGTATTTGGTACACCAAGTGTAGTGTATCTATACCAACATGATTGTTTATTTTCCATCACAGGTTATCAATGTAGTATATAAAACATATCTTACAAATTTTGGAATTTTATTCCCAAAGAAAATTCGATTTAATTTTTATCGAAAGTGAAACACATTCTGTAAACTTTCCTTTGTAATCGAGACCTACAGCACGAAATGGTAAAGTCCACGTTCTACATTCTAGTCTATCTAAATCTAAAGTAATATAAATGGTTCCATAAAGTTAACACCTTTTTGTGACTATTTGTCTAAGACAACAGTGTGCAGCATTATATGTGTATATATTCATATTTCTGTAAAATATGATAGTAAATCAGTAAAGATAGAAATAACCAACAAACATAGTAAAACAAATACTTGCATTGATTTGTATTGTATTTACATGGAAATCATAAAGTCAAGAAGCGTTTGATCTTTATTTGGGGCAGTTGGGTCCGGACTTCATCAATAATAAAACATGTATAATTCATACATTTCAATAAATAAATTAAATAAATAAAAATACATTTTTTAAACTATTAAAATGTTCTGATGGCACTGTAAAATGTTTTAAAATACAGCAATTGAAAAGCAATTGAACCTTTTAAAGTGATATTTTTTCACTGTAACCAACTTAGAAATATTATAGGTAGGTACTTAACAGGTAAATACTTTTAAAAAGCTTTTTCTAGAATTATGTACAGGCGTCGTCGTACCGTTCCGATTGTGTTTTATTCCGGCCTCCATTAACGTATGCAAGCTTTTTCGTCCTGTCCAATGCCGATCAAAAATAGTCATAACATAATATAAGCGAGGAACGAAAAATAACTCAACTTTAAGGACGCTTTAAACGATATTCATTGTCGGAGTATATATTGTTATTTTATCTGAGTATTCGCGCCGGAAAATTTTAAACTTAGTGTTTACAAATTGACCCCTGATCATCATAATCAAGATTACTTGGTTTCAATTTACGATTGCCCCATAAAATACATCATGAATATCTAAAGTGCAGTATAAAGTAAGTAAGTGTACTAGAGGACAGTGTATTTTTAAAAAATAAAGTAAAATATCTTATTGAAAGCTGCTGAACGCGATGTGAATAGCTAAAACATTCGGAAAGTAGTATGAAAGCAACTCTGGGAAGCCCGACCCGACATCGGCCTTGACTCGGCGGTATTACTCCGCTGGGGCTAGGGTTGGTGAAAGCTACAGGCTGCAGGGGGATGAAGGTGTAATCCACGTGAAAGTACTTCCACAGGGCGGGTATGCGTTCAAACCCCCCCCCCCCCCCAATCCCTCCCGCTAAATTGAGATTCGTTATCCGATTGGCAATTCCGTGGAAAGGTCCCAGCGTAAGACAGTTTATTGCGGATTTTAAACGGGGTATATTATTTGGATCCTTCGACATACAAAACAATCCTATACTGCTGTAAGACGTTGCATAAAATGTGATATGCGACATAGTATAAATTTAAAAAGGTGATTTATTGCACTACATTCTTGCTGCCCGTACTTCGCCACTCTCTCCGAAATTCTTCGAAAGAGTGTATGTAGTTTTAGCTCAAATAAATACGGGCGGCATTCGTGTAAAAAATGTGATTTATCTACCCTTAGTAAATACCTATGGTTATTTTTCATTTAGATAAAACAATAATAAACGGTAATTATTGTAAAGCGTCCGATTAGGACTGTGTATTCTCAGTACACAGTCATAGTATACATATTAATATGATGAATGCGTGTAATTTTTTTAAGCTTTAAAATATGTAAACTATAATAGAATAATGCATATTAAATAAAAAAGTGTGGATATACTTTATCTATTTAAGATTTTTTTATATTATTTCTCACTACATGTGTCATATTTTGTTTTCATAGCTTTAAGCCACCTGTTTAAATATTAATAGAAATATGGAAATTATGTCTATATGCAAGAGCTAAGTTTATTTATCAGTAATGGGTTTACTAGTTCATAAATGGGCATACAATGTTCACAATATCTATCCTGTAAAGGTAATAACAATACACAATATGATAACCTATATCAAACTGTAGTATTGTGTGTCTACTAACTGAAACAGTAGTCATCGTGTGAAAACACCGATTGGAGAGTATGGGCCATTATATCATTATCTTTATCCAAATTCGCAGTATCCAACGCAAAATTCTGAAAATTGACTTATTAGCAAGTTACCTTTGTTTCGTGTTGAAATTACAAATATAAAATGGATTAAAACGTGTCCGATAAGAATATTGCGAGATAACAAACATAAAATTCGAAAGATTTCCTACCGATAAAAACAATGTTTTACTCTTTACACATTTTTCCATAATGCAATCGATATGTGCACATTATTTTTCCACGTGTTCCATTTTATGCACGAGGTCCATTCATGTCCCTATAATAATTAGGAAATTAAATATTTAACTAGAGTACACCTGGTTGATTGAAAACATTCATAGGAAATATATTATGAAAGAAGTTGAATCTTCGAATCAGAAGCACTAAACATTGATGACATTCTTATTTGAGTAGTCGTATTATATCCATAATCACAGTAATCATATTTTGACCTTGTATAGTCCGAGGGGTAGAATGACGATTCTTTTTAGTTCTAACGGTTTTAACTATTGAAATGGATAAAGACTAACTCATTTGTAATTTTCCACTATTCTGAAGATAATATTATTACGACATTCTGATGTTAAGTGTCGCGATATAATTTTTTATACGCTGTAAAGTTATGGTTTTCAGACGTCAGTGAAAAATTCTTACAGAGTTAATATTCTGCTGTCCGAAGTAACAAAATTTTGTGTACGAGGAAAAAAGGTGAAAATTGTTATCTCTGAAAGCTGCGAAGACTGGTAGTTCTTTTTGTTGCTGTACTTCATGAACTGTTAGCTAGGTCCAAAAAACCGCCATTCTTGTTTCCAGAGGAACAATTTTTCTGTTCATCATCATCATCATACCATATCCGCTCCCTATGTGGAGCATATGGAATCCACAAACTGCCTCCAGGCCAAGCGATCGGCCGCCAGCTCCCGTGCATCCTCCCAAGTCAAGTCCACGTCCCGCAGCTCTGACGCATGCCGACGAATTGTCAACAGTGGACGACCAGGACGCCGAGAACCTGATGCCTTGTAAAATAGGCAAGCATGGTTAAGGCTCTCGGGAGGCATACTTAGTATATGGCCTAGCCAGCCGAAACGCCTTCGCCGGATGACAGTAGATACCAAGGGTTTCTGTGTCCGTTGCCTCACCTCTGTGTTCCTTACAAAGTCAAACCACCGCACACCTAAAATTCTTCTAAGATACCTATTATCAAAACTCGGAAGTCTGCTATCTTGGGCCCTGGCCATGATTTTTCCGTTAGTGTTGACAAAATGTTTTTTGCTTATATTTAAGCCCGTTTTAATTTAGCAATATTTGTAGGTATTACATGATTTTCACTTAACTTTTGAAAATATAATACGAAAAAATAAAATGAACGGCAAATATTTTGCTAAAAATGATTGATGTTTATTTAATTTCATTATTCTGTATCTGTACTTATTATTATTTTGTTGAACTTTTGTATATTACGTATTTTATAATTACTGATACATATAAATACTATACTCCTCTTGATATAAAAAAAACCTACTGACAAGTCGGTTTCTCGGTTTCGTGGGTTTTTCTTTTATAATTATATTTTTAAAATGTAATGTACCGTTATTATCTAATAAAAAATATATATTAATAGATCTTGGGGCAAAGTCATGGGGTGTTTACTTTTCGTTTTTTTATAACTTGACTGCTCGTTGTACACCCTGCTCAAAGTCGACGTTCTTTGAAGTGATCGATTCCGTAAATCAATAATATTATGTACGCGTAATTCCTTGTCAGGGTATAAACAATAGAAATATTTTATCAAAACATCATTATTTAATTCTCGTGTTTGAAAGGTTGCACGCAATAAATTGTTCTTCAATTTAATGCCGACGTTTTAACAAGGTATTCATCAAATAAATTTGTCGATTGTGTTATTTGATCAGGAATGTCGTTCTTGAATTCTCAGAATATGTATATACTATACAGTAAGGACTGCCTGAGTATCGTATGTCATAACCCGGCACAGAGAAAAGTGATACCAATCAACTTCAAGGAATTCCAAGTAATTCATTAAAGTTATTGATAAAACATTGGTACAACAACAACAACCAATGTAGTGCCCTATGCACCATTGGGTGCGGAGAAGGGAAAGTAGTAGTATTGATAAAAAATAATTGAGGATGATGACCAATAAACAACTCAACGTTTTAAATCAATCATTTTACTGATGGCTGATGAATCAATCAGGGTCACGATAAATTTAACGACGATTATAATTTTTTAAAGATATTTATTCGTAATGATCACAATCCTTGATATTGTATTGTTAGATATTGATTACTAAGCACGGTGACAAATTTAAAATTAAAATAAAAAGATGACAGCGAAAAATAATTTTAACATAGAAAATCCCGAACCACAAATACATAAGTATGTTTTTTTAACTGAAAATATGTACATAAAAAAATATATTTATATACCAATTAAAAAGAGAGTAAAATCGAATCCCTTGTTAAGTACATAACCATTAAAAATTAATAAAAATATTTTTACGGTGCATTTTTAATTATTCTTTTTTAACAAAGCATAGGATATAAAATTTTGGGTGACTTGAATTACTTATGAACAAAAATTCGATATTATTACTTCATTATTCATTTTAACTTCGCATTAGGTATCAATAGGAGAAATCGTTCAAATATTCCAATAGCAAATAAACGCGGTTTTTATTAGAACAGGAAACCTTCGCCTTGGAGTTTGCGTTACGTGAACTTGAGAATAAGGAAGCCATTTTAAAACTATAGAATAGCATAAAAGCAACAATTGGATCATATTATTTTGCATTTATAATATAATTAAGAATCCAATAACGGTATTTTATTGGATTCCCGGTCAGGAAACTGTTCCTAAAATAAATATATAAAAATAGCTTTACTAACAACGTAAAGTAAGATATTTAAAGAGCGCAAAATAAGAACAATGATCGTTTCGATCAATTTGTTCATAATTTTTATTTTTATAACTCTTTTATTATTTATTATTACACCTACGCACATTTTTACTAGGCATACAAAGTGATTCAAGATTTATTTAAAAAAATCAGCATAACTCAAATGTACCTTTTATTTTTTAAATAAAATAAAAACAATAAGATCTTGTTATGTCTGAGACATCAAATTAATGTAAATTAAAAATAGTGTAGCATGCATAGAAAAAAGAATATTTCTATGGTAACATGACATTATAACCACAGTAATGATTATACCTATAACATTGTAAGTAACAAAAACAATACAAATACGTATTTAAAATAATAATAGTGAGTAGTGCGATAAAATAGATATTTATTTTTATTGAAAAGTCCTTTAATAAAATTTTGTCTCTCTCAAGATAATAAAGAATAACAAATAATTTGGATTATAAAAAAGAAACAGGTTAGATCAGAAATAAGAAATGTTTAAAAATCAGTCTGCCCCCGAATGATTAAACGCTGCACCAAGGTTACAACGTTTTATCGCAATATGGATTAATCAATCCTACCCATCCAGATATTATCTCATTTTTTTAATTAGATTTTTGTCTTTACACTCAGGAATAGAATTGGGTTTTAATTATGATAAATCAAGCAAATTCTTTTGATTTGTATTTTTTTATTGACATTACTTGCTAGAATATCATGATTTAATTATTTTAATTTAAGTAATAAAAGTTAAATAAAAGTACTCGGTACACTTTCACTTTTATTTATTTGTGATGGATATTTGTGATGACCTTGACAAGGTACAGGGTGACGGGGTGAAAGCGCTAACTGGTAAAATAAATAAAATTGGAAGTGTACCAAGTATTAGTTATATGTATACAAATAATTTAAATGACCACAATCAGTACATTTACTGATTCCTGTTGTCACAATTGCTATACAAGATATTTTGATGATTGTTTTTCCATATAAGTATTTATGATGCCATTTAAAACATCATTGATGATTTTTTCAAAACAATGCACGTTCGGCATACCTTTCTTTACCACCACGGTGATGCACAATTTTATATAGAGTAAATGGCATTAGATCGAAATCCTAGCCTTTTTAGGAAAACCTTATATTTGTA